>CM055895.1:5646043-5782543 GCA_029582155.1 Panopea generosa | reverse complement strand
ATACTGCCACACCTGGAGTACCATGTCACAGATACATGGTATCGTACCCCACCCAGTGATATCGCGACACTGTCTACTTGAGACAGTAATCTAAACACTGCCACACCAGGAGTACCATGTCACAGATACATGGTATCGTACCCCACCCAGTGATTTTTCGACACTGTCTACTTGAGAAAGTAATCTAAATATTGCCACACCTGGAGTACCATGTCACAGATACATGTTATTTATCCCACCAAGTGATATCGCAACAGTGTCTACTTGAGACAGTAATCTAAACACTGCCACACCTGGAGTACCATGTCACAGATACATGGTATCATACCCCACCCAGTGATAACACGACACTGCCTACTTGAAACAGTTATCTAAACACTGCCACACCTGGAGTACCATGTCACAGATACATGGTATCGTACCCCACCCAGTCACATTATACTGACACCAGATCAACCAAACCTAAAACCATCCTCCAAATGCTGATCGCCAAGCAAGGAAGCTTCTAGTATCATTTTCAAAACCATGACCTTCCGCATGCGAGGTTGATTCTATACCACTAGACCTCCACTTTTGTGAAAAACATTTTTTTGTAAATTTTTAACTTATTTCTGTCACCATCAATGAAATCTTCTGTATTGTTTCAGCCGCCATTTGATGGAGAAGATGAGGAGGAGTTGTTCACTTCTATCACCGATCACAATGTTTCTTATCCCAAGTCCATGTCTAGGGAAGCAGTCTCCATCTGTAAAGGGGTATAACTCTAAACTTTTTACTTAATTAAATTATGTAAAGGGGTATAACTGTAACTATGTCTTAGTTAAATTCTGCTTTGGAGTGCTGATTATACACATCTGTTACATAAGCCCTCGGTTGTATAAAAATGATGCTAAACATTAAGACAAACAAAGTTGCTTTTACGTTTTTTAATTGAAATAGTCGGGTTGTTTGACTTTTGTGGTGACTGAGATATAAAATATCATCATATCTATATTATTTAGGGCATGATGTCATCATGTAATTTTTACTTTTAATGAGAAATATTCATTTGATGGTCAAAGTGATGGTTATTAGCAAACGTGTGTATATATATTAATGCTAAATGCTATATTAATATTAAATCTCGTCATGTGCACAATTTGTTTGTTAAAAGCCCAGGAACTACTGCACAGCATAATTATAACTTACAACTCCTTTCAACTGCTTTGAAATTAGCCTGAATTATACATGCCTCAAACAGAACATTAAAGAACTGAGGCATATGATAAAAACAAACAATTTCATGGTAAGAATTGAGCAATAACACAAGTTTATATAGCATTTAAAAGGGGTTTAACTGAGTTCATCATAAACAGTTTACCAAGGTGCCATAACTGCAGATTTATTTCCCTTACTACACAAAAATAAATGCATACAGTTTTTGTTCAGTTTAGTGGGTTAATGTGTCAGATCAGCCTTTGTACATAAATGATCACAGTACATTATACTGCTTTATTTATTTACTGTTTAAAAATATATTTGGTAAAGATTGAATTATTAACTCTTTGCAATGATACCACTACTAATTAGCAAACAAGATAGGCCTAGCTCAACTTTGGAGTAACTGGCAATGTCAGGATCTACATTGTTTGAATCTTAGTCACTACTTCTCTTATTTACACCCTTCTTAATGATAATGGGATGTGGAGCACGTGGTTCATTGGCAGACGGCCAAACCCGTGTTTGGAGGGTCATGGGTTCGATCCTCTGCCACGGCTTCATCCTTATGGTAATTTTTTTGATGGTCTTTTGTTGCAGAGTGATCTTGGCAGTTTCTTCCAATCACTTTTCACTGCTTTGGTGGTCAGTCCGAGCCCGCTAAGTCAAAGTCTTTATGTGAGAAGGGTTGCTAGTTAGTAATGGAAGGATAGAGGATCTACTTTATAATGTGATGCAGTTTGTAATCTTACAAATCATAAATTTATTTTGTAGTTCAAAAGATAAAAACAATTTCCTTTATCACTATGTCAGGGTCCTCCGTGGCTGAGTAATCTAAGGTGCCATCTCAAGATCACTTACCTCTCACCGCTAAGATTGTAGGTTCGAGTCTCGCTTGCTCCAAATTTTTATGTAAGAAAGTTTTCCATTTACTTGTGGAAGAACTAGGTTCTATTCAGCTTCATTCTAAGGTCTTCCTCCACCAATACAACTGGATATGTCATATATAACCTGAAGTCTTTCTCCACCAGTACAACTGGATATGTCGTATATAACCTGAGGTCTTCCTCCACCATACAACTGGATATGTCATATATAACCTGAGGTGTTCCTCCACCAGTACAACTGGATATGTCATATATAACCTGAGGTGTTCCTCCACCAGTACAACTGGATATGTCATATATAACATGAGGTCTTCCTCCACCAGTACAACTGGATATGTCATATATAACATGAGGTCTTCCTCCACCATACAACTGGATATGTCATATATAACCTGAGGTCTTCCTCCACCAGTACAACTGGATATGTCATATATAACCTGAGGTGTTCCTCCACCAATACAACTGGATATGTCATATATAACTTGAGGTCTTCCTCCACCAATACAATTAGATATGTCATATATAACCTGAAATGTGTTGAAAATGGCATTGAACCTCATACAAAAAAAGAAATAAACACTGTGTCCTCAGTTAGCATCTTCAGTAAATTCATTACATTGTACGTAAGTAATGGCAAGACTATGGACAGTTGTCAGTTATGAGAGGAGAGCAATTAAATAATTACTTGTGTCAACTTGGCGGTTCAGTGTGCTGTATTGAAACATATTTAATTATTCAAATGTACATACCTATACAAATCAGTTTACATATAAATATGGATTAGAACGGAAGAAACAATCTTATAAAGTACTTCTCCTTGACATATATAAATTGTGAACATATTTGGCAGATTATTAACAATTTAATTTATGCTCTAACATTACGAATATAATCTAGTTCAAATCTATTTAATAAAAGAAATTTAGCATAGTTTTAGGAATATTGATTCTGATGTATTTAAGAAACTTATATCACATGGTTCACAATTTGACCAATCATAATGTTTATAAGTTTGTGTACTTGTTACAGCTGTTGACAAAGAATCCCGCCAAGAGACTGGGCTGTGGTCCCAGTGGGGAGAGAGAATTCAAGGAACACGCATTCTTCAAGCGTATAATCTGGGAGAAGATTGAGAACAGGGAAGTGCAGCCACCGTACAAACCCAAAATCGTGAGTATCATGTCAATGTGGCAGGGTAAAACCACACTGAGGGCTGGTCCTGTGGCTGAGCAAAGATACTGTCAGAGTTATGCCTGTATGGTCTCTAATGCATTGCCTGCTTTTAAAACAACCAAAAAGGAGAAAAAGAAGTTAATCTTTATTCTTTAGCATACTTAAATATGCCTTCATTAACATAGTTTAGATTTTTTAAAAAAGAGTTATTCCCCTTTGTCCACTGATCAATTCTTTAGCATACTCTTACATGCTTTTATTAATATAGCTTAGATTTTTTTAATATTTTAAATAAAGATTTATTCCCCTTTGTCCAATAAACTAAGCAAGCAGAGCTTTGTTTCCCAGCTGACAGTACCTTTGGTCTGTGGACACTATAACTACAGGGATATTTTAGATAAGACTGAATAATAAATGCTTACATACAGAGAGGTAGAAAGGTAAGTGTAAAATGTGGTAATCATATAAACATATAACTGTAAATGGTGTCCAACATACTGTAATTGTATCAACGTGAAGGTGTCAGTTGACCTGTACAAAAACTAACGATGTAAATAAATAGAATCTGAGTCTGACCTGCTAGAAATGTTGTCAGGGCCTAGAGGAAAATAACATTATGACACATTCGAGGGGCTAAATAAAGATCATCCAACTTGGTAGTTTTGAGCTTCTGAATATGACCTTGAGATTGGTCTCTGTTGGGGGTCTCCATAATGTCCGTCCGACTTGCTATCTTTAAGGGTCTGGAAAACGGCCATCTGATTGGTCCTTTTGAATGGTTTGAATATGTTTGTTAGGCAAACTTTTTTTTAGTCTTGTATTAGTCTTGTTAAATTCTTCTCAGTGCTCTTCAAACTTAAAGAGATAAAAAGTGTCTAAAAAATATAAAACGCCTTTTTATTCTTATTACAAAACATTCAGTTGATTGTGAACATATTTTCATTGTGGGATTTGCTATAAAAATAAATATTTAATGAAATACATCATTAAAGCTTATGAGTAATGCATTTTGGACATAGATGCTCATTTCAGTAGACTGATATTAAGATTGTGTTTACTTACATCCTTGTTTTTTTCATGGTTGACTTGTTATCAATACCCAGGTGTCAACAGTGTTGTTATTTTGAGTTAGTATAGATGTACATAATGAGTGCAGTGTTAATTATTATATAATATAAATATTATAAATAGTAATTATTTTAATAAACAATTGCAATAAAAGAATTTGTTAAAACCAGAAAGTTAAAGATAAATATTTAAAAGATATTATAACTATGGTAGTAAAAACAAACATGGTGAATTGCATATAAATTAAAAATCACAAACAGCGACTGCGTCAACATAATTATCATCTAATTGAATGGCTGAACGAGGCCATCCTCTTGTTTGAAACATAATTTTGTATGTTTAGTAGCTTTCATAATCTAATAAATAAATGAATGAAAAATATAAATAACCTGGTTTGAGAATTAGGTATCAGTTTTAAGTGCCAGCCACATCTGTTTTATCGTTGCTGAGTAGTAACATTTACAAGCTGTAGCTAAAAGTAATAACAGAATCAACAAAAAACATGGTAAAATTAAAATACCCTGACAGTCACGGTCATTTCACTAGAATTCTGTTTTAAATGATAAACCTGATAAATAATCCAGCTTATCATGGTTAATTGTAAGGAGAACCAGATTAAGAAATTTAGGTCATACTCTTGGTTAATGTATTTTATCAAGATTTGAGAAGCCCAGTAATTGTATAACAGACCATCTCCCTCGTCATGTTTCCTGTCCAAATCTGGATCTTGTCAGTGTCTGCCGAATTTATATACTAATGTGCCGAATCTGAAATGGAGCTTGAAACATTGTTTAATCATTTCAAAGGAAACATCATTACATTAATTTGCTTGCATAAAAAAATTACTTTGTCTCCATTAAACAGGCTTTGAAAGGAATTAAAATTGTATCTGGATTTAAACCATTGAAATAAGCCCACATCTTGGCTTGTACTACAGGCCCGTGTATAAGAGCCCATCTTGGAAAATGTTATGTAAACTTTACAGTATACATGGCATGCTGCCTTCATATACAACATGAGGTTAATGTCATATAACGAACCTTCATCTTTTTTGTTGTAACATTATAAACTTTCAAAAGTTGTTATTTTTTCAAATCTGACCTATATATATATATATATATAAATATACAACATAGACTGATCTATCTAAAATAAAATTCCCACTATGCATTTATTAAAACCCCATTTTTTAAGAGAAAAAAAAATTCTATGAACATTTTCATTTTATTAACATTACACATTACTTTTGAGAAAGAAGAAGAAAGAAAAAACAACAGAATGAAATAGTTATGAATTAATATATTTAAGTTATTATGCAATTAATAGATAGCATGAGCTACTTCACCCCGTCTTGTTTTACTGGTTTTATTTCACAAATAGTTTGATTGTTGATCTATATTGCATGAATGCTTGATATCATCACCCTGCATGTATGTGACACATATCTGTTATTGAAGCCATTCCTGATATATATTAATTGATGTATGCAGCTGAAAACTTGTCTGTTTTCACTGGGAGATCTTAACAGTGCGTCTTATGTTGTCCGTACAATTTACCATTCTGCACTCAGCCTGTAAGTAGGTCAACTGAATAATTCTATATCTATTAACCATATCCCTTCTCAAACTCCTAGATATATAACAACAAAACATAGAAAGAGGGAAAGTGCTTTTTTGAAGCATGTCAGGCCTCTGTTTCACTATTACTAACAATTTACTTAAATATTTAAAAAAAAAAAAAAAAGAAGTTTTGACTGGTTATTTATCTATTATATAATCAATATCCATGAAACAACAGGCAGTTTTACATGAACCAGTCTAAAATCATGATCAACTGACTGCTTATGTTAGATTTAAGTGTTTAATTGTTGGTGAAACACGAAGCAGATTGTCAGTCTCAAGTGTTGTTATATTGCTATCTGTTGGTAAACACTTTGAAGTAACTGACTCATATTTCAACAAACTTATAATACTTAAATTCTTACAAACTTTAATCTAAGAAAAGCAACCAGGTGATCATGATTTTAGACTGGTTCTAATTAAACTGCATATGCTTTTATTGATATTGATGATATAATAGAAAGATAAATAACAAGTCAATCTTAGTTAAGTCTTTAAGTATCTAAGTAAAATGCTGGTGAAACAGAGGCCTGCAATATCAAGTACTTACTTTCTCTCCATTTTAACATATTTGGTTTTATTGTTACAAGCACTATAAATAGGGCATTGGCTGCTCAAACCAGATGTAACAATTTCAATCCCAGGCTTGACCTGGTGACCTCTTACAAACATCACCCAGTACTGGTTCTACTCAGTCAAATTCAGCCTACTTTTAATAATTGATAATTTAATAGTTCAAAATGAAGTGTGTTTAATTGAGACATCTCTTGGGATATAATATTTTAAGTAACTCTTTGTTTAAAAAAAAAGGTTCTTTGATGCAATTTCTGGATAACCAGTGTTAAGAATCAGAAAATATTTTGTCCAAGATATCAGTAGAATGGTAGATTGTATTGCCAATGTAGCCGCAGTGGAGGGTTGATAAACATATAGCGATTAGATAAAGTGTTAGCATCGTTAAAAGAATTAAAGTACCATGTATGTAGCCAATATTGCACCATTGCAATTAAAAAAATATCAGATGTTATTTTAGAAGCATGTTCTATTATGAATGTATGCACATTTAATAAAAATAGTTGCTTATATCAAAGAAGAAATTACCGAAAAGAAATGAAAGATTTTATTTTGAGATGATGTTGAAATTGATTTAGTATATTGTCAGTAATGTTTTAATCAAACGATGTGTTGAAATGAAAGAGATATTTAGGAATATTGAAAAAAATTAAGAAATGTGTTGAAAGTAAAGAATGTATTTTAAAAAAATTTTTTATTAGAAATTAAATAAATGTGAATATTGAGATTTTAAAAAGAGACAGGAGAGAAATAACTGTAGAAAGAAGCATCAAAGGATAGATGTTACCCTTTTTAAAAACAAAATAAGAATATAAAGAATTGGAAATGTTGAAACAAGTACAGTGTGCTATAGATAAAATTAATTTTTAAAATATGGTTACCGTGGTTTTAAATATCAGCTTATGCATTTATGCAATATATAACATGGACTTATAGGTTGAGATTATAAGTTAAAAGTATTATATGGTAAATTATAAATTACTTAGACTAGATTAATTGAAGTTTCTGTTGCAAACATACAAAGCTATATGTTTCCTAATGTTTACTATTAAAACTGCCGTAATTATTTTGAGATGAAAACATACATTTATATAAAAGCATAATTCGTTGCTATGGAAACAAGATACTAAAAAAAATGTATGAAATAATGATACAATTCAAACTCCTTCAAGGGAAATGGAAATTAATAGAACAAAAACTATGTACCTTTTAGATTAAGCAGACATGAAATTAATAGGGTAATGACTAGATAGGTAGTTCACTAGGTCTGTGGCATGTCTTGTATGTGAAGAGATTCACACAGTCGCAGGAATAGTTGTCACTGCTTCCATCACAGTCAGTGTAGCTGCATTTTCTCTTAATACATATAGTATGTCCATATCTATATATATGTAATATATCTGTACTAAAAAAAAAGGGTACAACATATTTAAATGTCTATCTGATATTTTTCCAATAAATACATATAGATAATAATAACATGTTGGTATTCATCTACTTTGGTGCTACAACTTTAAATTGAGAACTAAAAATTATGTCAAAACTCTCTGAACACTCCAATTTGTTCCCCTTTTATCTAAAGTTTTTGTAAATGTTGTATCTTATGTGTGTTCTTTCTTATTCATACATTTTTATAACATTGCATTTATACATGTGGTGTCAGCATATATGTATACTGTCAGAAACTGGTGAAGACACAAACAGATAACCATAGTTTAATATATTCAAAAATATTTTCAAATTGAAGACTCCAGAACCCTCATCTGGTTCAGTTTGGCAATTATTGTCTTGTTTGGAATGTATTCTATGATATTTTGTCATAAAATATTTAAACAAGTCAGGATATTCTTTCATAACAGTTAAAGATAGCCATTTTGCAGTATGACCTATATTTAGGCCAGACTTTTTTTTTATTTGTTGGTTTACATATTTTTTAAAAAAATAAAATAAATTAGAATAATTAAAAAATCAGAGAATTCTGTAAAAAGATAAAATACATTACTATAGATGAAACAGAGATTAAATTTTGCTATATTTTTCTATTCTTGGAATGTTAATCTACCTTACAAAGATTTTGTGGTGTAAAATTTTGTTTGTTTTTTTTTAAAAAAAATTGTAGTGTCTTTTAATATACCAGTATAAAAAATTGCTTTTTTTTTTCACAAACGGCAAAAATAGGGCCGGTGGATTCTGTAAACAAACAAATAAAAAATAAATTTCTTGCTGTAAGAACCTGTTACCCATTGGAGATAATTCCTTGCTGTAAGAACCTGTTACCCAATGGAGATAATTCCTTGCTGAAAGAACCTTTTACCCAATGGAGATAATTCCTTGATGTAAGAACCTGTTACCCAATGGAGATAATTCCTTGCTGTAAGAACCTGTTACCCTCTGGAGATTTGATTGTCAAAACCTAGCAAAACAAAGTCACAGTCAGGTAATAATACAAATGAAAAATAGACCACTTACCAATATTTAAACCCCATCACAATGGGGCCTCTACTTTTAATATGATTTATTCTGAGCCCCACCGAGCCACCAAGGTGTGTTTACTGCCCTGGAATATAAATAGCATAACAGACGATTTAGGTTACAGGTACTGTAATCACAGTAATATCAACAATGTTCATTTCATCTTAATTATACCAAAATGTTTAGGAAAAATTGGTTAAAATAAGTTTCCTGGAACTCTCAAAATATAACTATATACTGGACATATGGTGGTGCAGGAGGTCAAGGAGCAGCTCATTTATTTCTTCCCAGGTTTAAAATGAGATTGACCATAGTTGTCCAGTTCCATGTACATGAAACTTATCCTTTATCTCCTGATTGATGACTGGTTTAATGCAAGAGAGCTCCATTTCCTTGTTTGTTTTCACAGGAAGATGGAACAGTGTTGTATTGAACCCGTGATTATTGTATAACCAGGTCGGTGGTCAAACTCACCCAAATCCTAATGGCTGTAGATCCCATATAATGTGGTAAAATTGCCAGTAAATCTCATTTGAACAAATAAAAAGCAGAAATTGATTAATTACATACATGTATTAAATATGAATACAAATTGTCAACGAGAATAATTGAATGTATTATCAAGACAAAAAATATACTTAATAATACAACAAACTGAGACTGCTGATTCAGGGTTTGTTCTGACAGACAGCTGCAAAGTTGGTCGCAGTCTCGATGTATTGTTTTCCATTCACGTCAGTTCAAGTGCTACAGCTTATATTGCTTGTGATTGTCTTGTATGTTTTGTACTTGTGTCGTGTTTTCTAATCTTGTTTGTTGTATGTTTACATAGGACACCTTAAACCACAAGTTGCCCTCTTACGTGCAAAAATAAAAAAACTACCCCAGATTTATTGTGTACCCTTTTAAATTGATAACACAACAACAAAAATCCCCATTTTTTAAAATTTGATTTATTCTGCACTCCTCGTCCTGTCTATTTGCTATTTTCCCCTCACCCCAAAAAATCACTTTTTGTGATGCATACTGTGGTACTTGTCTGCCACCCATTTTCCCTTGACTTGCACTTTTTGTAAACTTCTTTACAGTTTTTAATTCTCTTCTACCCAAGCCTGTTATTTGATTATTAACCAAAATCTACTTCTGCTCAGATAATGCAAATTAAGTTATCAAGATTAGAGGAGGGAAAACACTCTTGTTTAATCGTAATCAGTTAACATCTGGTGGATACTGATTACTTCTCTTCAAAGAATAAATCCTTAATCTTATTTCTTTGAAACTTAGCCTGAAACATACCTTGAAGTTAGGACATACAAGTTTATTTAACAACATATAATTAGGAAATGTTGATTATATCTTATCTCAAGTTTTGTAATGATTTCACCTTCTCTGTAAGCAAAGGTGTTCCAATAATGAATATGAGAGGTCTGTACAGGCCAAGATGTTCTGATGAAAGATTCTAGAGGGCTGAAGCCTCCTCTACACACACCAAGGCACTTACCTGAAACAATTAAACTGAAACTTCACATGGATGTTTCTACTGCATAGGAGACTATACAGAAGATTTTTTTTTTTATCTAAAATTCAAGATGGCCACCATTACTAAAAATAGTCAAAAACTTAAAAAATCTTCTTCTCATGAACTGCCCAACAGATTTTCAAAATATTTATTTAGTAGTAATGACCAACATTACTATAGTTTTGTTAGATTTGTTCAAGTGGTGTCCCTAGGGTTAAAAATGACCCCACCCGATGTTTCTATTGCATAGGAGAATTTCAAAAAGTGCTACGGCCACTATGATTCAGTAGAACGGCTTCAGGCCCTGTTCAGTCTGTTGTCTTGTCGGAAGCAAAAATTTAAAAAATGGAAGATAATTCCTTAAAACTTGGTACACTTATAAATGTAAAGTTCAATGAGCCAGTATGCATTGTACAACAGCATAACTCTGTGTTGTTTGGCTTGTGTGGAGGTGTTGAGTCACCACTGGTTTTCCTTCTTATTTCTATAATGAATAAAACTTTTTTACATGATTGTCATTCACAGGAAGATCCAATTTAAGGAAAACATTTTTCATTTTATTGTTTGTTGATATCTGCATTGTCATACTATCTTCAAAAAGTAGGGGTCATCTTTCACCTTATAAGATTTTTCTGTTCATTGAGTCAGAAATAATATATTCATGCCCATATTCCCAGGCCTGATTTTTTTCTATATGCATAAAATTTTCAAAATTTTCCTTACACACCAGTTATACCATTCAAGCCACAAAATGACAATTAAAATACGGGAAATACATTTTTAAAGAAGAAAAGACATTGATTATGACCTACATTATGCTACTACCCCATGGAAGCTCTTTCTGTGTGCAGTGGGTGTGTTTTACCCAGAGCATGCTTAAGGGCATAACTATTTTATTAATAGAATTACTTCCCTTTTTTGTAATTTTCTGAACATTTTTGTTCAGAGCTCCAGTTCTTTGAGACATTGTACACTAGTGTAAGTCACAAGGAGCAGTGTCTAACTGAAAACACACAAGTTACTGCAGGTTTACCTTTAAAGGAATCTCTTTTCTTTTTTTATGATTTTCTTAACTTTGCTTGTCCCAAGCATGGTATTTTACAGTCCCTATGAGTTTCTATATATATCTTCATTGATTGGTTCATTCTTCCTTAAATATCATTTCTACAACTTATACAATGAAATACTTCACTAGCCAAACGTCCAGTTTGGGGAGCATCCAGCTGTTGTTCCGATTTTATTTTTACCAAAAAAATTGTTTAACAATAATAGAGCCCCTCATTTAAGGCCGAACAGTAGATCAATTCCAAAAATGTGAATCAAGTTAAAATATATACACTACAAAGTAAGGTTGAATGTTTTTTTTTTGATTTTTCAGTGTAAAAAAAAAAATTTGTCACACAAATATATCTGCAAGAAAAACAAAACAAAAAAATGTGGAGAAAACATTTTTTTTTAGTAGACATCTTTTTAATGGACAGGAAGGGAGAAAACAAATAAACACATTTTTAACCTCGGCCCAAGTTTTGACCGAAGATCACCAAATGATTAAAAAGAAACAAAAACAACCTGACTGAATATTAAAAAAAAACACACCCAATTACCTAAAGGTTACTTTCAGTTACTATCGGAAAAAAATACTTTTATATAAAAGTAAATACTGTAAACAGTCCTTCTGTACAATATTGTTGTCAAACAGGGAGTGAAGAGATGTATTATAAAGATTAAGACAACTCCACACATAAACCCATTGAAGTTTCAGTTTAACCTTATCCGGTGACACTGTTTCTTCAAACTGAAAAAATTATACAAGCAAGTCTTGACTAAAAATTAGGAGCAGTAATTTCTAAGAACGCTAAATATAGAAATGATTTAGTTATCTTTGGATTTTTGCACCCACTTTATGTTATGTCATTTAAATTTGTTTACTTTGAAATCATTAAGTTCCAGTGGTGTTAATTTTCATTGTTTTTGGTTCAAGGACATATTCATGGGGACTTAATTTCATTGATAACAAATTTTAGAAGAAAAAAAAAATGTTTTAGTGCAACCTTTCAATTCAAGTATTTCTAGTTCATAATGTGTTTTAATTACTGAACTGTAATCACTGCCTGCATCTATACATGTGGCAATAAATGCTCCTCGCAATATGGGGTAATCCTGCAGAGATATGTCGGTTAGTCGGCTCTTTGCTGTTTGATCAAGCTGTTATGAAAAGAACAATTGATTTGGGGAGGAGGTTACAGTTACCAGTGGAAGGTGTAAGTAAAATTCATTTGTTAGAGGCGCCCTCCCCCCCCCCCCCACAAAATCAATGAAAATTAGTTCCCCACAAAAATTTATGATTTCACAGTATTATACGGGTTGTTAAGTTCACTCCAGAATGGAGGGCCTGGTTATACATAATTATTTGACCCTTCAGGCCTTCACGATAGATTAACATGTTTTAACATATATGATGCATCATAGTAATAAAGAAAACTCAGCTGATTTTATGCATCATATACTGAAACCAAGATTGGAACAAGTTATCAGCCATGTGCATAACTGCATGATCAGGAGTTCAGAGAGCCTAAGCAGTATTAACATGTTTCACCACTTACAGCTTTGTGAGTGAATATATGTACTTTAAACCAGTTTAATATTTACTTTAAATGTAGCTTCATAAACACACTCCATCAGCTTGTAACATGGCTGTTTGACCTAGTGTATTACATTATACACTACAGTTTAACAGCAGCTTTTAACATGCCTGTTTTATCAAGTGTTGATCGCAACTCAGCAGTTTCAACATGCCTGTTTTATCAAGTGTTGATCGCAACTCAGAAGTTTTAACATGCCTGTACTATCAAGTGTTGATTGCAACTCAGCAGTTTTTTACATACCTGTTCTATCAAGTGTTGATCACAACTCAGCAGTTTTAACATGACTGTACTATCAAGTGTTGATCACAACTCAGCAGCTTTTAACATGACTGTACTATTAAGTGTTGATCACAACTCTGCAGTTTTTAACTTGACTGTACTATCAAATGTTGATCAAAACTCAGCAGCTTTTAACATGACTGTTATCAGGTGTTGATCACATCACAGCATCTTTTAACATGAATGTACAATCAAGTGTTTATCACAACTCAACAGTTTTTAACATGACCATTCTATCGAGTGTTGATCACAACTCAGCAGCTTTTAACATGCCTGTACCATCATATGTTGATAACAACTCGGCAGTTTTTAACATGCCTGTACCATCATATGTTGACAACTCGGCAGTTTTTAACATGCCTGTACCATCAAGTGTTGATAACAACTCAGAAGGTTTTATACATGGCTGTGCTATCAGGTGTTGATCACAACTCAGAAGGTTTTTACATGCCTGTACCAACAAGTGTTGATAACAACTCAGAAGGTTTTAACATGGCTGTGCTATCAGGTGTTGATCATGACACAGCAAATTTTAACATGACTATTATCAGGTGTTGATCACATCACAGCGAGTTTTTATCTGTACTGTCACAACTCAGCAGTTTTTAACATGACTGTACTATCAAATGTTGATCAAAACTCAGCAGCTTTTAACATGACTACCATCAAGAGTTGATCACGACACAGCAAATTTTAACATGACTGTTATCAGGTGTTGGTGACAACTCAGCAGTTTTTAACATGACTGTACCATGAAGTGTTGATTACAACTTAACAGCTTTTAATATGACTGTACTATCAAGTGTTAATGACAACTCAGCAGTTTTGAAGCAGTTTTAAACATTACTGTACTATCAAGTGTTGATCACAACTCAGCAGCTTTAAACATGACTGTACTTTCAAGTGTTGATTACAACTCAGCAGCTTTTAACATGACTGTATGATCAAATGTTGATCACAACTCAGCAGCTTTTAATATGACTACTATCAAGTGTTGATCACAACTTAGCAGCTTTTAATATGACTGTACTATCAAGTGTTGATCACAACTCAGCAGCTTTAAACATGACTGTACTATCAAGTGTTGATCACAACTCAGCAGCTTTTAACATGACTGTACTATCAAGTGTTGATCACAACTCAACAGCTTTTAATATGACTGTACTATCAAGTGTTGATCACAACTTAGCAGCTTTTAATATGACTACTATCAAGTGTTGATCACAACTTAGCAGCTTTTAATATGACTGTACTATCAAGTGTTGATCACAACTCAGCAGCTTTAAACATGACTGTACTATCAAGTGTTGATCACAACTCAGCAGCTTTTAACATGACTGTACTATCAAGTGTTGATCACAACTCAACAGCTTTTAATATGACTGTACTATCAAGTGTTGATCACAACTTAGCAGCTTTTAATATGACTGTTCTATCAAGTGTTGATCACAACTTAGCAGCTTTTAATATGACTGTACTATCAAGTGTTGATCACAACTTAGCAGCTTTTAATATGACTGTACTATCAAGTGTTGATCACAACTTAGCAGCTTTTAACATGACTGTACTATCAAGTGTTGATCACAACTCAACAGCTTTTAATATGATTGTACTATCAAGTGTTGATCACAACACAGCAACTTTTAACATGACTGTACCATCAGGTGTTGATCACAACTTAACAGCTTTTAACATGTCTGTACCATCAAGTGTTGATCACATCACACCAACTTTTAATATGTCTGTACCATCAAGTGTTGAACACAACGCAGCAGTTTTTAACATGACTACTATCAGGTGTTGATCATTACGCAGCAGTTTTAAACATGACTGTACTATCAAGTGTTGATCACAACTCAGCAGCTTTTAATATGATTGTACCATCTGGTGTTGATCACATGTCTGCAGCTTTTAAAATGACTGTACCACCAAGTGTTGATCATAACTCAGCAGCATTAAACATGACTGTACCATCAGGTGTTGATCACAACAAAGCAACTTTTAATATGACTGTGTGATCAAGTGTTGGTCACAACTCAGCAGCTTGAAACATGTCTGTACCATCAGGAGTTGATCACAACATAGTAACTTTCAACATGACTGTACCATCAGGTGCTGGTTACAACTCAGCAGCTTTTAACAAAACTGTACCATCAAGTGATGGTTACAACACAGCAGTTTTTTAAACTGTTTTTAACATGCCTTTACCATCAAGTGTTGATCACAACTCAGGAGATTTTAACATGACCATACCATCAGGTGTTGATCACACCTCAGCAGCTTTTAACATGACTGTACTACTATCAAGTGTTGATCAGTACTCAGCAGCTTTTTACATGACTGTACCATCAAGTGTTGATCACCACTCAGCAGCTTTCAACATGATTGTAACATTAAGTTTCATCACATCTCTGCATCTTTTATCATGACTGTACAATCAAGTATTGATCACATATCTGCAGCTTTTAACATGACTGTACCTTCAAGTGTTGGTCACAACTCAGTAGCTTTGAATATGGCTGTTCCATATAGTGTTGATCACAACTTATTAGCTTTTAACATGACTGTACTATCAAGTGTTGATCACAACTCATCAGGTTTTAACACGACTGAACTATCAAGGGTTGATCACAACTCAGCAGCTTTTAACATGACTACTATCCTGTGTTGATCATAACATAGAAGCTTTTTACATGGATGTATCATCAAGTTTTGATCACAGTTTAACAGCTTTTAACATGACTGTACCATCAGGTGTTGATCACAACTCAGTAGCTTTTAATATGACTGTACCATCAGATGTTGATCACAACTCAGCAACTTTAAACATGACTGTTCCATCAAGTGTTGATCACAACACAGCAATTTTTAATATCACTGTACCATTGGATGTTGATCACAACTCAGCAACTTTTAACATATCTGTACCATCAAGTGTTGATCACAACTAGGCAGCTTTTAACATGACTGTACCATTAAGTGTTGATCACAACTCAGCAGCTTTTAATATGATTGTACTATCAAATGTTGATCACAACTCAGCAGCTTTAAACATGCTCGTCCATCAAGTGTTGATTACAACACAGCAACTTTTAATATCACTGTACCATTGGATATTGATCACAACTCAGCAGCTTTTAACATGACTGTACTATCAGGTGTTGATCACAACTCAGCAATTTTTAACATGACTGAACTATCAGGTGTTGATCACAACTCGGCAGCTTTTAACATGACTGTACCAGCAAGTGTTGATCACAACTTAACAGCATCTTAACATGACTGTACCATCAGGTGTTGATCACAACTTAACAGCTTTTAACATGACTGTTCCATCAAGTGTTGATCACAACTTAACAGCTTTTAAATTGACTGTACCATACAGTGTTAATCACAACTCAGCAGCTTCAAACATGACTGTACCATCAGATGTTGATCACAACTCAGCAGCTTTAAACATACCTGTTCCATCAAGTGTTGATCACAACACAGCAACTTTTAATATGACTGTACCATCAGATGTCGATCACAACTCAGCAACATTTAACATATCTGTACCATCAGGTGTTGATCACAACTCAGCAGCTTTTAATATGACTGTAGTCTCAAGTGTTGATCACAACTCAGCAGCTTTAAACATGGCTGTACTATCAGGTGTTGATCACAACAAAGCAACTTTTAACATACTTGTACCATCAGGTGTCTATCACTACGTAACAGTTTTTAACATGACTGTACCATCAAGTGTTGATCACATCTCAGCAGCTTTTAATATGACTGTACAATCAGATGTTGATCACAACTCAGCAACTTTTAATATGACTGTACCATGAGATGTTGATCACAACTCAGCAATTTTTAATATGACTGAACCATACAGTGTTGATTGCTGCTCAGCAGGTTTTAACATGACTCTACCATCAAGTGTTGATCACAGCTCAGCAGCTTTTAACATGACTGAACTATCAAGTGTTGATCACAACTCAGCAGTTTTTAACATGACTGTACCATCAAGTGTTGATTGCTACTCAATAGCTTTTAACATGACTGTACTATCAAGTGTTGATCACAACTCAGCAGCTTTTAACAAGACTTAACCATCAAGTGTTGATCACAACTTAGCAGCTTTTAACATGCCTGTACCATCAAGTGTTGTTTACAACACAGCAGCTTTTAACATGGCTCTAAGTCAAGTATTGATCACAGCTCAGCAGCTTTTAATATGACTGTACTGTCAAGTGTTGATCACAACACAGTAGCTTTTAACATGACTGTACTATCAAGTGTTGATTACAACTCAGCAGCGTTAAACATGTCTGTACTATCGTGTGTTGATCACAATTCAGCAGTTTTTAACATGCCTGTACTATCAAGTGTTGATTACAGCTCAGCAGCTTTTAATTTGACTGTTATCAAGAATTGTTGATCACTTCATTAATTAAGTGATTTCATCTAGGCCTAGTTATTGGTCCTTAGACCACTGACAGTCACGGCAATCTATGGACCAATTACTGTGCCAGGATGATATCACTTAATGAATAACATCAATACAATCTAGATTACTTGGCTTTAACACTAGCATGCTATATTAAAAAGCATATTTACATTATTATTATGTAACAAACTCCTAATATTTTGTGTTTTCAAATTTACGGTTTTTGGTGTCTTTTAAAATGTATCGTTATTGTGTTAAAAATAAAAAGTTTGCATTTTTTACAATATTGCATTACTTGTTTGTATTTATAACCATGCATAGCTAACCCAAATCATTACCAAATATGGTCGTATTAAGTAGGTCACTTGATTTTCCGAAAACTATTACCTGCATTTCACTCATAGATTACACAAACATGCGAAATGCATTCAAAGTGCACTGACTGACTGGCAGGTATTTACGCTTTAGCTCAAGGTTACAGTGTTTTATTGTCCTTAGTTAAGACCAGCCCTATATTACAAGTTGGAAATACTTCTTTGATTTAATGTGCAAAACACCATATATATAATGATCAAAGCAATAAGATAAACATGATTATGTTGATGGGCATATACCATGACCCAGCATTTACATTATTGTTCAATGTAGACCTTACAATGACACAGCATTTATATGATTGTTCAGTGTAGACTTTACCATGACCCAGCATTTACATGATTGTTCAATGTAGACTTTACCATGACCCAGCATTTACATGATTGTTCAATTTAGACTTTACCATGACCCAGCTTTTACATGATTGTTCAATGTAGTCATTACCATGACCCAGCAGTTACATGATTGTTCAATGTAGTCTTTACCATGACCCAGCAGTTACACGATTGTTCTATGTAGACTTTACCATGTCCATAAATTGTTATCATTATAATCAAGCTTTTTATAGACTCCATTAGAAAATTGAAAATAACCTGTTGCATTGAGATTCATCATCAGTTACAAATTGGGGATTAAATAATCAGAAAAATGGCTATTGACATGAAAGTAGTTTGTATTTTGTACTACGAAAACTTACATTTTATCAGTTTGAGTTTTGTTACTAATAAGTGACTATAGAAAAATTAGTAAGTTGTAGCTGGAACAAGTATTTCTATGTAACAACTGTTTTGGTTAAAAAGTAACAAAAAACATTTTTCACTGCTGCAATTGGGCACCCTGTATAAGGAAAATGACTGAGCAGTTAAAAAAAGATTTTTATTTGTAGTTTACTTCCTGTGTGAAATAATGGCACAAGGCCATTTCACAATTAACAGTTGGGGAGTGGGATTATATATACTTACAAGTAGTGGCAATATGACTAATGTTTGAATGATTTATAAATAAACGTGTTCTTACTGGAAAAAATAATACAAAACAATACGTTGTTTATAAAGTATGTGGATTGTCCTGGTTGACAGACATATAAAGCTGTTTGTGCACTTGCTTTGATAAAAGTACAACAAACACAAATTCAGGGACAGAAAGTGGGTGGATGGGTGCAACAGTTATAACAACTATGATAAATTTATTTTAATATTTAGTGTCCATTTTATGCAATCAACAGGCAATCAGTCAGCCTTAAGCACTCTTTCTTAGGATCCTTGATGTTTACCAGTATTCCAGCACACTCATCATCACAAGTAATTGATTACTTGGGATCCTTGAAGTTTACCAGTACTCCAGCACACTCATTACAAATACTTGATAACTTGGGATCCTTGAAGTTTACCAGTACTCCAGCACACTCATCATCACAAGTAATTGATAACTTGGGATCCTTCAAGTTTACAAGTACTCTAGTACACTCATCACAAATAATTGATAAATTGGGATCCTTGAAGTTTACCAGTACTCCAGCACACTAATCACAAGTAATTGATAACTTGGGATCCTTGAAGTTTACCAGTACTCAAGCACACTCATCACAAATAATTGATAACTTGGGATCCTTGAAGTTTACCAGTACTCCAGCACACTCATCCTCACAAATAATTGATAACTTGGGATCCTTGAAGTTTACCAGTACTCCAGCACACTTAGCACAAGTAATTGATAACTTGGGATCCTTGAAGTTTACCAGTACTTAAGCACACTAATCACAAGTAATTGATAACTTGAGATCCTTGAAGTTTACCAGTACTCTGGCACACTCATCACAAATAATTGATAACTTTGTATCCTTGAAGTTTACCAGTACTCCAGCACACTCATCACAAATAATTAATAACTTGGGATCCTTGAAGTTTACCAGTACTCCAGCACACTAATCACAAGTAATTGATAACTTGTGATCCTTGAAGTTTACCAGTACTCTAGCACACTCATCATCACAAGTAATTGATAACTTGGGATCCTTGAAGTTTACCAGTACTCCAGCACACTCATCATCACAAGTAATTGATAACTTGGAATCCTTGAAGTTTACCAGTACTCCAGCACACTCATCATCACAAATAATTGATAACTTGGGATCCTTGAAGTTTACCAGTACTCCAGCACACTCATCATCACAAATAATTGATAACTTGGGATCCTTGAAGTTTACCAGTTCGCCAGCACACTCATCACAAATAATTGATAACTTGGGATCCTTGAAGTTTACCAGTACTCAAGCACACTCACAACAAATAATTGATAACTTGGGATCCTTGAAGTTTACCAGTACTCCAGCACACTCATCATCACAAGTAATTGATAAATTGGGATCCTTGAAGTTTACCAGTACTCCAGCACACTCATCACAAATAATTGATAACTTGGGATCCTTGAAGTTTACCAGTACTCCAGTACACTCATCATCACAAGTAATTGATAACTTGAGATCCTTGAAGTTTACCAGTACTCCAGCACACTCATCATCACAAGTAATTGATAACTTGGGATCCTTGAAGTTTACCAGTACTCCAGCACACTCATCATCACAAGTAATTGATAACTTGGGATCCTTGAAGTTTACCAGTACTCCAGCACACTCATCACAAGTAATTGATAACTTTCTCACTTGAATCAGTGGTGAAAGACGAATGACAATGAGTGTCAGTGTTGAAATACTAAATCAATCATAATGGCGACTGTGGACGAGTTGGGATTTGAAGTATCAGCCCCCATTATGTTAGTCAGAGGTGCTACTGACTGAGCTAAGCAGACCTGCCAACTATGTTAATTCAAAGAAAAACAGATGATCTGACTGACGTTCAATTAAATTACCTGTCCCAGAATTTCCTTCAGAACATGTTTAGTTAAAGAAAGTCTAGTTTCAAGAAAAGAAAAGCTTTTGACCTCACATGTTTTAGTCCTGTTAACACAAATTCAAGGATAAAAGAAACTAGATGAATTCGTGCATCAGTCAAAAGAACTATAATAATTTTAATAATAATAGAGACACTGGTGATCTGGGGGCCATTGAATTATTTAACCTGCTACAGTTCTTTAAAGCATGTTTAGTTAAAAAGAAAATTTAGTTTCAAGAAAAAGCTTTTGACCACACATTTTTAAGATAGCATTTGCAGTCTTGTCCAACAACCAATATTAATATTGAGAAGGAACCTAAATAAAAATTGAAAAAGTCGAAATAAATTAGTATAGATAGTAAAATTTGAGAAAAAGTTTCAACGATTATCATTATCCTTATACTAAAATTCTTTGATTTAATTTCAGTTGTCCATTTTTTTTGTCCAGACACATGGATGATTATAAGAGAACAGAGATTTTAAAATTCTAGTTTTCTAAAAAAAAAAAAAAAAATTGAGAACATTTCACAAGCTGGTGCTTGACTGCCATTAAATAAATGAAATAATGTTGAAAAAAACATGCCATTTTCTATACAAATGAATCTTTTAAACATAGGTAAAAGTATATGCTGTACATAACAATTACAATGAGGATAAATAGATTCATTGATATTTCTAATGTAGTTTACATACTTAAGCTAGACATATTTGTACAATAAATTAAAATTATATTCTTTATTTTTATGTAACAAAATTGTACTAATTTAAAAACCCATATTGTACATATAACAAATGTATAAATTAAAACTATGATATACATAACAAATATATAATTAAACCATGTTATAATCAAGTTACATAAATTATCTTTTTAAGTTGCATCAAATGTATAAATTGAAATAACTTCTATTTAAATGATAATCAAATATTTTTAGAGCTTATATGATTTTTGATGACACCTGTTCTTATTGAGTAATTCTCATTTATACATTGAGTCAGATTTTTTTTATGCCGGTATGCTTTGATAATGATTGAGAATTTAAATGTAATATATATGTAAATGTTCACACAAGTATACATAACAGAACTGTATAATGCTTCATAAATGTCTACATCTGATGTTTAAGCTACAAGTACTTTCATTATAATTTGGAATATACAGCTATACGGTCTGATTTTGCTACTTCTGCTACCTTTGCAACAATTTGCACCATTTTGCTTTCTCATTGCATTATTTTGGATCAGTTTTAAGGCATCTATAATTTTTCTACGTTTTTCATTTGAAAGGACTATAGGTTTACCCTACGTCTGTCCGGCTTGCTGGTGTTTGCTGACAGTCCAGCCAGAAAGATTACTGAAAAAAGTATCCAAGCTAGATTTTTTAAACTTTGCAAAGGGCAAAAAGGAGATAATGCAGGTCATTGTGTTTTTATTTTGTCAAACCAAAAATTGTGGTTGCTATGTCAACAAAATTGGTCAAATTAAAGATACAACCTGGATCCTGTGATAACACAAAAAGTATCCAAGCTACATTTGTGAAACTTGGCAAGTAATTAGATGGCAGTACAGAGATAATGCAGGTCATTTTAGTTTTCAAGTTGGACAAATATTGTTGTTATTATTGCAACAAAATGGTAAAATTACCAATACAATCTGGATCCTGCAAGACAACATATTATCCAACCTACATTTGTGAAATGTTGCATTTATGGATACAGAGCAATAAGGACATCATGTACATCATTTAATTATATTTTATTATATTTGGGAAACAAGTATTTTCAACAAAATGCATATTTGCTTGTTTGCATGTACGCATATGGAAAGACTTAGTTTATCGTTATCGATACACTACTGGTAGTTATAAGGAGTGTCAGTTATTTATAGAACAGACGATATTCCCAACTAACGCGTGAGACGAATAAAGTGGGTTTTTTTTAAAAAAAAAAACATGTGTTTGTGACATAGTAGTTGTTTTTATTCAAAATTCTAAGAAATATTTGAGATATTGCTTGAGGATAAAACTCAAATTCCTGGAAAAAGTAGTCTTAATATTTTTAAAAAATTTAAAATCAGAAACTTAGACATGTTAATCATACTCCAATTATAAATATTTGGAATTGTTTTAGAGTTAGCAAGATCAGGCGTAGTGTATTGTTCCGTGAAGAACCGTGTAAGAATTATAGTTTAAAATTTACTGTATTTAATGGCTTCAGTTTCAGATTTGAAAAAGATTGATGATTATTTTAAGTTGAAATATACTATCATGTACAATAGATAGTAGAAATATTCAATTTAAACTGATCATCTTGTCTTATTGTATGAAATGCATAATCCTTGTTTATTTCTTGTTTCAGTTTGTTTGTCTGGTTATGTTTTCCTTATAATTTTGTCTTTTTCTTTTCTTTTTCACCCTTTGCAGCATGACCCAAAGAAAGCGGAGAACTTTGACAAGATGTTTACTCGTTCTGCCTTCAAACTGACGCCCACAGATAGTCTAGTAATCATGAACATAGACGATAGTGCCTTCGCAAATTTCTCATTTTGTAACCCATATTATGAGCCGTTACCTAGCTCTCTGTTGCAGTCTTCATCCTCCCATCACCTATAAGCATTAGTGATTTATAAAGAGCCACGTGCTCAAACATGCAAGCATGTTTTATAAAGAGCACATGGTTTATCTACAGAATGAATGTCAGTGTAAGCTTATGTTTCTATGAAGCTCTAGCTTTATTAAAGCTTTTTGTACATGTTAATCAGAAACTGTTTGCAAATAACGTAGGCCTGGAATTTGGTTCTACATTGTTTGGTTCTATTTCAGTGGATTTTTTATATGCACGACTTCTTGTTTTGGTAATGAAATGGTCAAAAATATTTTTTGGTGAAAGTGTTATAGCCAGTCAGCATGTTACAATGACATTACTTTTCTCAACACTAATGGTGGCGATGTTATGATAATATTTTTTTTAGTCAGAAATTTTATACATTTTGTACATGAAAATAGGCATATACGTGGATTAAAAAGGGATATAGTGTAACAGAAGAAGAAGAAGAAGAAGAAGAAGAAGAAGAATAACATATAACATTGAGTCATTATCGCATTTGGACAATCTACAGAAATAAGCTGTTTGTATTTTACATGTATGTTGTATGGTTTAGTGTGACATGATGTTCTTGCATACTTTACACATATCTAGCACTTACTTAGATAACATGTTTACACCATGAGACCTGGACAAAATGTCCGCCCCTTTAAAATGTACCCCCTTAATAAAACACATTATTTGCAAAAGATGTTCACTGTTGGGAAAAGTATAATGAAATCAGTGATAAGCAAGTAAAAGAAACAATCATGGATAGGGGGTAAGGAGATAATCTGATATCACAATTTTTATAGGAACTTTGGTATCACAATTTTTATAGAAACTTTGATATCACAATTTTTATACAAATCACAGTTTTGATAGAAACTTTGGTAACACAAATGTGATAAGAACATTGGAAACAAAATTTGATAGGATCTTTATGTTAATATAGTTTTGATAGGAATCTCAGTATCACAGTTCTAATAGGAACTAAGTGGTATCACAGTTTATATAGGAACCTCAGTATCACAGTTCTGATGAAAACTTAATGGTATCGTAGTATTGATAGGAACCTCAGTATCACAGTTCTGATAGGAACTGAGTGGTATCACAGTTCTGATAAGAACTTAATGGTATCACAGTTTTTATAGGAACATCAATATCACAGTTCTTATAGGAACTTAATGGTATCACAGTTTTGATACTAAACCTCTGTTAAACAGTTTTGATAGTAACCACGGTATCACAGTTTTGATAGGAACCTCAGTATCATAGTTTTGACAGGAATGATAGTATGACAGTTTTGATAGGAACCTAAGTATCACTGTTTTGATAGGATGATAGTTTCACAGTTTTGATAGGAATGATGGTATTACTGTTTTGATAGTAACCTTAGCATCACTGTTTTGTTAGGAATGATGGTATCACAGTTTTGATAGGAACCTTAGCATCACAGTTTTGATATGAACCTTAGCATCACTGTTTTGATAGGTATGATGGTATTACAGTTTTGATAGAAACCTTAGCATCACAGTTCTTATAGGAATGAGTGTATCACTGTTTTGATAGGAACCTTAGCATAACTGTGTTGATATGAACCTTAGCATCACTGTTTTGATAGGAATAATGGTACTGTTTTGATAGAAATCTTAGCATCACTGTTTTGATAGGAATGATGGTATCACAGTGTTGATAGGAACCTTAGCATCAATGTGTTAATAGGAATGATGGTATCACTGTTTTGATCTGAACCTTAACATCACTGTTTTGATAGGAATGATGGTATCACTGTTTTGATAGGAATCATAGCATCACTGTTTTGATAGGAATGATGGTATCACATTTTTTATAGGAACATTAGCATCACAGTTTTAATAGGAACCTTAGCATCACTGTTTTGATAGGAATGATGGTATCACAGTTTTGATGGGAACCTTAGTATCACTGTTTTGATAGGAATGATGTTATCACAGTTTTGATAGGTACCTTAGCATCACAGTTTAGATAAGAATAATGGTATCACAGTTTTGATAGGAATGATGGTATTACAGCTTCAATAGGAACTTCTTCTTAATGACACAGTAGAATTTTATTTTTTACTGTTTTAATAACAATCTTTTACACTGTACCACTGTCACTGTCACCTTCCACTGTCACTGTGAGAAGCAAGTACATTTGTGCTCCAAGCTGGATATTATCCCAGTCTGATACCCGTGAAATAATCTTATAATGTCCAGCCTCAAAGGTATGAGTTCCCCAAGTAATGTTTCAACTTCATGTTTCTCATGATAACAATAAAAAACTTATTGTGAAACTAAGGGATCAGGTAAAGACATAAACATAATAGTCCTATGATATGTTCAGCACAAAAACAGACTGATGTTGGAAACAAAAGAAATGCCAATAGTGTGTTTAAATCAATAATAGTAGTTTACTATATCTGAAAATTAAACAAAAACAGCGAAAGTTGGGTAAAATATAGCATCACTTAATGAAATTCAAGAAGCCAACAGCTGGAAGACAAATGACAGAGGTCACCAAGACAGAGAAGGGATGGAGAAGACATCAGAACTGCAGCATCTACCGCAAGAGAGATTATAATGTTGTATTTCCCTGTACAGTAAAAATCATTTTACAGTCTTTATGGAACAAATTTCAGGAATACCAAAAAGTTATGAAATAAAAAAAAACAACCAGTGCACTGCATTGTTAGTTAATTTCTATATAAAAAAGTATTGTTGTAGGTTTTCTTGATATTTTCTTAATATTTTTAATTGAATAGATAATTTTCCATTTTAGCTCTCCGCCATTCAAGGAATGGTGCAGGGGCATATAGTATTACCCCTGTTCAGCTGTCTGTCCATCTGTCTGTCCATCTGAAGTTAAATTGATGTCTGATCAATACTTATGGAATAGTTTTTGTATCTAATTAATATTTCAAGTACAGCTGTGTAATTGCAAAATGCAGGTCAACTTCGATATTTTGTTACCGCCCATTTTCAACGAATTTTTTGGCCAAAAAATCAGTCATCTTTTGAAAGAGTCTGTAAATTTCAATTATTTGGTTTGTAGCTGTTAAGACATGAAATACCAGTCAAATTTTGTATTTGTCAATCTCAATCAAATTTTTACCGTAGTTATGGCCCTTTTTTTACCTAACTTAAAGTAGAGGCAAACATCTCCTATGTATTCATTTCTAGTGTTGGGCATAAAATGTTTTAATCATCCAGACTAATAAATGATGACATGAAATAAATTAAATAAAATTAAATTAATCTGCATTGTGTCTGATACACAATAAAAACCTGTTATTTATATGCATCTATACTGAATGGTGCAGGGCAGCAACACTGGACTCGGTTGTCCCTTTTTTCCCACCTGGCTGTTCACATTAGTGCTGTCATTTGCAGCAATAAAGACCCATTTCAGTTGTCACTTCATTTGTCATTGGGTTCTGTACTCCCCTTCTAATTGATAATAGTATGTTTCAAGAATAAGTCTTGTGTATACTCCCCTTCTAATTGATAATAGTATGTTTCAGGAATAAAGCTTGTGTACTCCGCTTCTAATTTATAATAGTATGTTTCAAGAATATATCTTGTGTACTCCCCTTCTAACTGATAATAGTATGTTTCAAGAATAAGTCTTGTGTATACTCCCCTTCTAATTGATAATAGTATGTTTCAGGAATAAGTCTTGTGTACTCCGCTTCTAATTTATAATAGTATGTTTCAAGAATATATCTTGTGTACTCCCCTTCTAACTGATAATAGTATGTTTCAAGAATAAGTCTTGTGTACTCCCCTTCTAATTGATTATAGTATGTTTCAAGAATAAGTCTTGTGTATACTCCCCTTCTAATTGATAATAGTATGTTTCAAGAATATATCTTGTGTATACTTCCCTTCTAATAATTATTGAGTATATGTCAAACTGGGTGGAGTCTCTTTATAGAAGTTTGGGAAATAAATAAGTCAAAACAAATATACAGAAAGGTTTCGGCAGCTGGGTGTGTTAGGCTCTTGGTGGCAAAAAAATGACACACAAAGAAACAACAGCAGCTTACTTATTATAAAGATAATTTACTATACAAGGTATATCTTCTATCATGTAAAATGGGCTTTACCTTTATATCCAGACTAACAGTTACTGTTTATGTTTCTGATTTATTATTAACAGATGGATTGTTGTATCTTATGATGGTATAGCCAGATCAGTCTATAAATATCTTGCACTGTTTGCCTCTTAATCAGATTTACTCTTGTAACGCCCCTTCTTGATGAAATGGAATTGTTCAAGTAAATGGTGGGAGAGACCATTTTAGAAATACCCAAGTTCTGTGTTGGATAAAGATAATTTTGCTTAATGGTACTGTTGAATATGTGTCTGTGAGTAACAGATTTTGTGATTCTTAATCATATTGTTTCCATTACTTGTTATGAGTGGTTAAGCCTGACTATTGGTTAAGTCTAACTATTATTAAGCCTAACCGATTGATGTTCAAGCCGAACTGATGGTTATGCCTAACATATAGTTAAACCTAACTTATTGTTAAATCTAACTTATGGTTATGCCTAATAGTTAAGCCTAACTTATTGTTAAATCTAATTTATGGTTGTGCCTAACTTATGGTTAAGTATAACTAATTGTTAAAACTAACTTATGGTTATGCCTAACTAATGGTGAAGCCTAACAAATTGTTAAATCTAACTTATGGTTATGCCTAATTAATGGTTAATCCTACCTTAATGGTTGAACCTAACTAATGGCTAAATCTTACCAATGGTTAAACTTAATATATAAGCCTAAGTAATGGTTAAGCCTAACTAATATCTAAGCTTAACTAATGCCTAAAACTAACTAATTGTTAAACCTACCTTTTAAATATACACATTATATCACCAAAGCCCAGTTATAATTGCCATATATTTATAGTATTGACATGCTTTGTATACTGTACAAATTGGTTTCTATTTGAGTCAAAATTCCTTTTACCATATCTCAAATTCCCTTTATCATATCTCAAATTCAACAATTGTTTGTAGTGTGTTTTTGTTGATAGTTTTTTTTTTTTTACTTTTGGATAAAAAATTAATGTTTATTTTGTGCAATGTAATTAATATTCTGCATTTTATTTTTTTTGGGAAACAAGAAACTAATAAATTTTACCTAAAAAAAAAAAAAAAGCACAATAACAAAAAAACTTTTATCACCAATAGTATTTGTAATTATTTATTTCCATAGAAATAGAAAAATAATCTTAATATGCAAAAGTCAAACAATTAAAATTAAATGTGGAATTGTCTTACAAGTAATCCAGCTTACACCTCCAACAAGCTGACTGTCCAGGAGACAACAAGCTGACTGTCCTGGAGACAACAAGCTGACTGTCCAGGAGACAACAAACTGACTGTCCAGGAGACAACAAGCTGACTATCCAGGAGACAACAAGCTGACTGACCAGGAGACAACAAGTTGACTATCAAGGAGACAAAAAGCTGACTGTCCAGGAGACAACAAGCTGACTGTTCATGAGACAACAAGCTGACTGTCCAGGAGACAACAAACTGACTGTCCAGGAGACAACAAGTTGACTATCAAGGAGACAAAAAGCTGACTGTCCAGGAGACAACAAGCTGACTAACCAGAAGACAACAAGCTGACTGTTCAGGAGACAACAAGCTGACTGTCCAGGAGACAACAAACTGACTGTCCAGGAGACAACAAGCTGACTGTCCAGGAGACAACAAGCTGACTATCCAGGAGACAACAAGCTGACTGTCCAAGACACAACAAGCTGACTGACCAGGAGACAAGCTGACTGTCCAGGAGACAACAAGCTTACTGTCCAGAAGACAACAAGCTGACTGTCCAGGAGACAACAAGCTGACTGTCCAGGAGACAACAAGCTGACTGTCCAGGAGACAACAAGCTGACTAACCAGGAGACAACAAGCTGACTGTCCAGGAGACAAGAAGCTGACTGTTCAGGAGACAACAAGCTGACTGTCCAGGAGACAACAAGCTGACTGTCCAGGAGACAACAAGCTGACTAACCAGGAGACAACAAGCTGACTGTCCAGGAGACAAGATGACTTTCCAGGAGACAACAAGCTGACTAACCAGGAGACAACAAGCTGACTGTCCAGGAAACAAGCTGACTGTCCATGAGACAACAAGCTGACTGTCCAGGAGACAACAAACTGACTGTCCAGGAGACAACAAACTGACTGTCCAGGAGACATCAAGCTGACTGTCCAGGAGACAACAAGCTGACTTTCCAGGAGACAACAAGCTGACTAACCAGGAGACAACAAGCTGACTGTCCAGGAGACAACAACCCAACTTACCAGGAGACAACAAGCTGACTGTCCAGGAGACAACAAGCTGACTGTCCAGGAAACAACAAACTGACTGTTCAGGAGACAACAAGCTGATTGTCCAGGAGACAAGAAACTGACTGTCCAGGAGACAACAAGCTGACTGTCCAGGAGACAACAAGCTGACTTCCCAGGACACAACAAGCTGACTTTCCAGGAGACAACAAGCTGACTAACCAGGAGACAACAAGCTGACTGTCCAGGAGACAACAAACTGACTGTCCATAGAATAGAAAAATAATCTTAATATGCAAAAGTCAAACAATTAAAATTAAATGTGGAATTGTCTTACAAATAATCCAGCTTACACCTCCAACAAGCTGACTGTCCAGGAGACAACAAGCTGACTGTCCAGGAGACAACAAACTGACTGTCCAGGAGACAACAAGCTGACTATCCAGGAGACAACAAGGTGACTGACCAGGAGACAACAAATTGACTATCCAGGAGACAAAAAGCTGACTGTCCAGGAGACAACAAGCTGACTAACCAAAAGACAACAAGCTGACTGTTCAGGAGACAACAAGCTGACTGTCCAGGAGACAACAAACTGACTGTCCAGGAGACAACAAGCTGACTGTCCAGGAGACAACAAGCTGACTGTCCAGGACACAACAAGCTGACTGACCAGGAGACAACAAGCTGACTGTCCAGGAGACAACAAGCTTACTGTCCATAAGACAACAAGCTGACTGTCCAGGAGACAACAAGCTGACTGTCCAGGAGACAACAAGCTGACTGTCCAGGAGACAACAAGCTGACTAACCAGGAGACAACAAGCTGACTGTCCAGGAGACAACAAGCTGACTGTTCAGGAGACAACAAGCTGACTGTCCAGGAGACAAGAAACTGACTGTCCAGGAGACAACAAGCTGACTGTCCAGGACACAACAAGCTGACTGTCCAGGAGACAACAAGCTGACTAACCAGGAGACAACAAGCTGACTGTCCAGGAGACAAGATGACTTTCCAGGAGACAACAAGCTGACTAACCAGGAGACAACAAGCTGACTGTCCAGGAGACAACAGACTGACTGTCCAGGAGACAACAAACTGACTATCCAGGAGACAACAAGCTGACTGTCCAGGAGACAACAAGCTGACTTTCCAGGAGACAACAAGCTGACTGTCCAGGAGACAACCTGACTAACCAGGAGACAAGCTGACTTTCCAGAAGACAACAAGCTGACTGTCCAGGAGACAACAAGCTGACTGTCCAGGAGACAACAAGCTGACTTTCCAGGAGACAACAACCTGACTAACCAGGAGACAACAAGCTGACTTTCCAGAAGACAACAAGCTGACTGTCCAGGAGACAACAAACTGACAAGGAGTTACTGTATGCTGGACCAGTTTGTAATCTTGCAAGATCAGTGGAATAAAGTAACCAGAACCTTTTCTAAATTGGCAAATAATGAAAACATGTAGCCTTAATTGCAAGAAATTTATTATCAGTTAACTAATGACAGCAGCAAGTTCTGGATGATTCTAATTGAATTGCTGAACTTGATGTTTAAAAAGTTGCTAGTTCTGGTAGGGAGGGGGACAAAACAGACAAAAGATAAACAAACTATTTTTTTAAACTAATAGAAACCAATACATCCGGCATGTTGTGTTTTGTAAATGTGTTCTATAAATCAGTACTTCACATTGTCAGTCATAAAAATGTCACCAGATCCCTTGTGTAATAAAGTAGATGCACTGTTGGCAAACTTATATTAACTTAACTCAAACACTTCTCTCATAAAGATGTAAATTTTAATTTTCTATTTCTTAAGTACATCAGTTGTGTTTGTATTGTTTGTTTTGAATTTTTGATAATTTATTGTTTACTTTGTTTAGTTATTTGTTTTCTATTTTGTTAAGTTTTGTCTTCTTCAGTGAATGTTATTTTAAGTTTTATACATTATAGTAGAATCCGTTTTTGTCTCCTTTGTTATGCTCCCAGAAAGGAGAACATTTTGCTGATGTTTTTTTTTCCTGGTCTGTTTGTCCGAATACTTAATGTTTGGAAAATCAAGAAACAATTTAAAGAATACAACAACACTTTTGAATATTTATAGAGGGTAATGTGCGGAAGGGCAGAGCGAGTGAAAGAACCATAACTCTGTCTGGAATGATGACATAATCATCTCCCTTTATTTTGTTATTTTGTAATGTTCTAAGTTTCTTAGAACATAAATAGAGGGCAATATGTATAGAAGTGCAGAGATAAAAATATGTATCTCTGTTTTGAATGGAATGACAGAACTGTCTCCCCTTTTGTACTTAGATTTGGGTCTTACTTGTCCAGACTATATCTCCAAATTCATGGATACTTGGACCATAGGTAGAGAGCAATGTGCCATAACTTAACCATGAATAATAACAGCATTATCTGCCATTTCATACTTTATTTTGGGTTAATTTTGCTTGTACGAAGCTTATCTATCTTCTACAGTATCGAAGGGGGGATTCACTAAACAATTTGCAGTTTTCCTCCTCTTCCGTAGTATATAACCTTTATTGTGTTGAGCACTGTCATTCCTCCACTTCCGTAGTATATAACCTTTATTGTGTTGAGCACTGTCATTCCTCCACTTCCGTAGTATACAACACACTGTCATTCCTCCACTTCCGTAGTATATAACCTTTATTGTGTTGAGCACTGTCATTCCTCCACTTCCGTAGTATATAACCTTCATTGTGTTGAGCACTGTCATTCCTCCTCTTCCGTAGTATATAACCTTCATTGTGTTGAGCACTGTCATTCCTCCACTTCCGTAGTAAATAACCTTCATTGTGTTGAGCACTGTCATTCCTCCACTTCCGTAGTATATAACCTTCATTGTGTTGAGCACTGTCATTCCTCCTCTTCCGTAGTATATAACCTTTATTGTGTTGAGCACTGTCATTCCTCCACTTCCGTAGTATATAACCTTCATTGTGTTGAGCACTGTCATTCCTCCACTTCCGTAGTATATAACACACTGTCATTCCTCCACTTCCGTAGTATATAACCTTCATTGTGTTGAGCACTGTCATTCCTCCACTTCCGTAGTATATAACACACTGTCATTCCTCCACTTCCGTAGTATATAACCTTCATTGTGTTGAGCACTGTCATTACTCTACTTCCGTAGTATATAACGCACTGTCATTCCTCCACTTCCGTAGTATATAAACTTCATTGTGTTGAGCACTGTCGATCATTCCTCTTGTTAAGAATTTTATACCAATTTTGTAGTATTTAAAAATGATCTTGCCTCTGTTTCACCAACATGTGTAAATATGTTAAGTATATACATAAATACTTATTAACTTCAGTTAAAAAGAATGACATTGTTTCATTTGCATTGAGAACATTATACATTGGTTACCATTCAAAATCTTCTTTAAATAAAACTAAGGAAATATTGGGGAAACCACAGAATAAGTTTCAAACCATCTTGATGATGGATTGTAGGTAATTTCTGTGGGAAGTCCTTCAAACATTTTTGGGGAATAAGTGGTGATATGTCTTTTTTTCAAGTCTGTTGTAGTAATTTAATATTATTTTGTATTTAATCGGAAAAAAAATCTATTTAACCACTGTTTGTTAATATCTGTGGACAAGTGCAGATAAATAAAGGCACATATTAGTAAAATGTTTATATGTTGGGGCAGGTATTGGTTTTTACAACTTAATAAATATTATTATTGTATATTCCTACACATGTGAATATGATTTCATTATTTTGTGCAAAAGCAATTATTAGCAAGTGTACATAATGTGCTGGTATTTAGTGTGTATTTTATGTTTTTCTCTCTGCTACCAAACATGATGCATTATGTTGTGTTTACATGTATAAAATGGCATTTGAATTGAATCTTATTACATGTAGGCCACCTACAGTGGAGACTCATGATTCAAATGTATAAATATATATGGCCATCTTTTTGGTAATATTTACCAACATACAGCTGGGACATCAGTGTCCTGTTTCTATCAGTTTGCACATGTAGTGTAAACTTTCTGTTTTAGCCGATAATCCTTAAAACAGCATTTTAACAAATTCTTTAATCAAACAACTAGGGTCCTCCATGGCTGAGTGGTCTAAGGTGCCTTCGCAAAAGCACTTACCTCTCACCACTAAGGTCGTAGGTTCAAGTCCCGCCTGCTCAATAAAACTTTATGGGAGAAATTTTGCCGGTTACTTGTGATAGAATGGTGATTCTACTCAGATTCGTTCTGTCCACCAATAAAACTAGATATATATACCATATATAATCTGAAATGTGTTGAAAATGGCATAACTCCATTCCAAAGAAATAAAGCAAAAATTAATAGAGCAACAAGCCCTTCTTGAGGTCATAATTATGATGTTTTTAATTTAAGAATTGTATTTTTGTAAGAAATTAGATCATTTTGGAGGCTATCTGAGCTTTTGGCATGGCTTACAAGTAGCTGTTGTACAAGTTTCCACTACGTATAGACTAGACTAGTCAGTTGCACAATTTGTTTATAGTTTTGTATTAATATTTTACCCATTGGAGGCAAAATTGTAATTTTCTGTTGGTTATTGATAGGTTTGCCTAAAATTAATATGATTTGAGTCGACAGTGAAATTTCATCCAGAAATATTTCTAGTGGCCATAGTCTTGATAGAATTCCACACCAATAACTAAAATGAACCATGTAAATTTAGATTCTACAACCTAATTCAAAAATGTTTAAACACATAAATAAAAATGTTGCTGTTTAGGTGAGTAAGGAGGTCTATATACAGAGCTTGTGTGACTTAATACAAAGGGTATCTTTGATTTATAATGGGTTGATAGGCGCGTTTGTTTTTTCTCAGTATACACACTGCCATTTGCTATTTTTGCTGTACATGTTTAGATGGTATACAGTTTTAAGTTTAAAGCAAGACTGTTGTAGCTGTTTCTGTATTTTACATCATTTACAATAGTTTTGCACAAACATCTCAAACTGTCAAATTGTTCTTCAGTTAAAGCCAAGATGCCACATGTAAAATAATGCATCATGGAAAATATCCAAAAGCATGTAACATGATTCATTATTAGCATTTACTGAATGAAGCAAGATCCCCACACATATCACATATTTATTGATCACATACATGGACTCCAAGATTAACTGATCACATACATGGACTCCAAGTTTATTGATCACAAACCTGGACTCCAAGATTAACTGATCACATACCTGGACTCCAAGTTTATTGATCACATACCTTTCCAGATTTATTGATCACATACCTGGTCTCCAAGATTAACTGATCACATACATGGACTCCAAGTCTATTGATCACATACATGGACTTCAAGTTTTATTGATCACATACATGGATTCATAGCTTTATTGAATTGAATTGTGCCATTGTGTTTCCCAGCGTTCATATTTTGTGTGTTTTTTGCTGTTATTGTTCACTCTTTATTCATCTGGGTTGTATATACTTCCATATTTTTTGCACCAATCAGGATTCTTTTTTTTAAAAGTCAAAAGCATTTATATAGTACCACAAACACACCTAATCTGAACAGCTGATAACCATATTTGGAATGTCTTGGGTACTTTATTGAAAATATTTTAAAAAAGTTCAGAAAATTACATACAATAATAATCTACTATTAAACACCAAGTTGTACAAGTTGTAGATTTGGCAAATTCTTAGTGCAGTGGTGTGGAGTGAGGGATCTAAATTTAATATCTTGAGGCAATTTTAGGATGGCATACAGAGTGTGTGCGAGAAGTAAGGGAGGGGGATACTGTACATGTTTTGCAGTTGGAGGGAAGCGAGGAATGTGATGTAATATGCTGGTTCTTTCACCTGACTTTCATCTATACTTGCCAAATTGAGGGATCCCCAACTGTTTCATCTATACTTGCCATATTGAGGGATCCCCAACTGTTTCATCTAAACTTGCCATATTGAGGGATACCCAACTGTTTCATCTATATTGACCAAATTGAGGTATTCCCAACTGCACAATGACATTGTATTGACAAATGTTTTAACTAATGTTCCGTCACTCTGAATGAATGATTTCTTTATTGTCTGTTTGAACATGCACATGATAAAAAAACAGTCTTACGCTACTTGAGTATGGGATAGGTTCTATTATCAAAATCTAGTTTTGCATATTTCACAAGGAAACATACCTGTGGTAAACATTTTAATTTCGGTATCGTGTTTTCCGAAAACTAATACCCTGTTTGTGGTATCTGCATATTACGAAGTTAAATATTTCAGTACACATGCACCTGTCAGTTGTAATCTGGCTCATCCCAAGGCCAGGTCATAGCAGGGACACTTCCTTGGTAAAATCCCAGCTAATAGTCTTCAGGCGCCCGGTATATATTGTAGAGTACTAGTGCTATTAGAAACCAGCAGCAGTGTGATTGGTGATTCAACAACAACACATGAATTTAACTTAAATATCCATTTTATCATTCTCACTTAAATCTTCATCAGGACAAAACAACATTTTTTAATTGTTTTAGAAACCAGTAGGTAGTTATTTGGGACATAATTGTTTTGATAGTATACACAACGATTCATTAACTTTGTTAAATTTTTGTCTACATATACAGACCCTAAACCGCTCAAGTACCAGAATTGCACTTAGAGCATAAACGGAGCGCGAACGTTGCGAAGATTGAGTGCTGACGGAGCGGACCTGGACCGTTAGCGAATGCTGGATTTTGAATAATAAACGCACTCCTGAACGCATGAAATATATATATACTGGCTTCAGACGGCAGAGGTCATGAGTTTGACCCACGCTCTATCCTATGACCTCTCGAAACACAATTCAGTAACAGATCTAATAAAGGATTGCACTGGAGAATGATATGCATCAGCTCCGAGCTTACATCACAATCAAGCTTAATCAAATTAATGTAAAATAAATGTATAAATGCCAAAACAACACGCCAGGCTGAAATAACACGATAGGCACAGGAAATAAAAACTAGTAAAGTTTGTCATTTGTGATTTGAGGTGGTGATTTTATATTGACCTAAGAACGTTAAAAAAGGAACAGCTTTTGATCATGCGGATGGTTTAAATAAACAAAAAAGAACATGTATTCACTTCCTATAAAATAGTAAATATATCGATTTCCTACAAAATCTAAAGTGCACGTAAGCAAGTAACAATTTATCCAATATAAAAGCTGTGACAAGGGGCAATACGTAAGAAATAACAACAATAATAATAATTATAATAATAATAATGATAAAAGTAGTAATTATAAAGAAGAAAAAATACTAAGAAAATAAAAATAATAATAATAGCAATAAAATAATAACAATAATAATAATAATGATTATAATAAAAAAATATAAAAAGTAATAATAATAAAAGCAAAATTCTACGATAATAATAATGAAAAATAATAATAGTTGATATAATAATAATAAAATGCTATGATAATAATTTTAATAATAAATAGTAATAATAATGATGATGATAATATTATGAAAAAACCTGCATTTTTTAGTATCGATTTTGACTATATATTTCTTATTAAATCACATGTCGTGGATTAAATTAAGATTCATTAATCTGGCACAATTATAATCATAATACATGCATGCACGTATCCAATATAAAAGCTGTGACAAATCAGGAAGTCGACATATATATATATATATATTATAATAACAGATCCAATAATAATAAAATTTTAAAAAAATAAAATAAATAATAATACAAATAAAATACTACATTTTCATTAGTTTTAAAATTGTAGGATTGTTTTTATCTTGTGAAATTAACAATTCTGATTTTTAGTTTTATCTGTTTTTTATCAAAAGAAATGCTGACATTCATCTCCTGCAGATTGGGAATGTAATTGACTTGTTTATTTAACCCAGAGGTCTATGAAAGATAATTAACGGACAAAAACTGCAAACTGCCAAATATGTTCGTAATTTATAATAAATGCATTTGTTACGTAAAATAAAACAACTAAATCTTAAGTATAATGCCCATGCATGCACGTTGATTTATTTTTGTTTAAAATTTATTTATTTTACATCAAAATTCAAGATCCAGAATGCCAGCTGTGGTAAATTGACAGCCCTAGATACACATCCCTAAATACGTGTATGTCACATTTTCTACCATTCACTCAGTACTGGTTATATTTTATAACGTGGGGTTTTCGCTTCGTTAATTCAATGATATTAATATCATGGGTTTACATACTAAACTATCGTTCTGAAACCTTGAATAACCAATATCTTAAATGAATTTATTTGATCTGTTGTTAAATGGCTGCCAGTTTTTCTTATATCTTTTCTTTTCAATCACATACTGAGGGTTCAATTAAGATTCATCCATCTGGCACTAATAACAATTAAAATGAAAGCATCCCCAGAGTTCTATCGTGGTCAATAGATCGGTAAGTCACTTTAGCGTATAATTTAATTAACACAGCTCTCACTGGCATGTTACATAACATTATTAACGCCACGGGTTTCTGTATTGCTGCATGTCATATAAGTAACGGTATAGCACAGTGGGTATATTTTCAAACCAATTTAATATAGTTTGTATTTTAAATGATATATTAACATAAATCATATTATCCGTAAAAACAATAATTTGAGAAACACTGAAAAAATGTTCATTTCAGGTACATACATATGTACATAATGATAACGAAAATATTTATTAAATCTTATAATATCAGAATATCATTTTTAAGTTTAGTGTAGCCACATTTAGTCCCAAATCGAGAAAACACCACAAGATTATTTTTTTTCAAAAATCATTTATTATTTTATATGTCAAATCCCATCGCAAGAACTATAATAAATTTTTATCACCCATGCAGTGTATAATTTTATTATTAATATTTACAAAGCTGATTTTAGTTTGAACATTAACAAAAACCAGTGACATATCCACATATTGTTAGGTCACTGCTTGAATGGATTACTGTTAATCCAAAGATGTATAAGCGGTATTGAATTATTGATAACAATTACAATATATTTAGTTTATGTTGATGATGTATCTGTAATTTTGTGGTCAACCTTTTTTACTTTCCTGTAACAAACGGCTTACGGTATATCAAAGAAGTTACTGAGGCAAGCACATTTCGGTCTTGATAGTAGAAGTTGGTAGAACATGCAATATTCTTTGATCACACGGACCACTGATCACATATCAAAATATAGACTCTTCTGTTAATCTTCCCTACTATCAGTAATGGTTTATCCGAAATTTACAACCTTTCGCCCAGCGGGTGACACAATATGTAGACAAACAATCAAATTATGAATTCAATTACCTTGACTAAATCCCATGGATACAATTTATTTATTGCACCATTTTTAACAGCTTAAAAAAGTCAATATGGAATCATTTTAAGAGTTGAGATGTTGCGATTGGTTATGGGACGGAAACGGAACTGAGCGGACTGAACGTTGAGTGAACGCTGAACGAACGAAGCCAACGCTGAGAGGAGTATTAAATAAAAATAGTGAGCAAATACTTGCGTTTGTGAGTGCATTAAATAACCCCGCACGTAATCGAGTGCATGCAAACAGAGCACGAACAAAGCACAAACTGAGTGCAGACAGAGTGCAATTATGGTGTACTGGAGCGGTTTAGGGTCTGTACCAAGTAGGTGATAAGCACATTAAATCTAAAGATCAAAGTCACTGTTTACATTGCTTGATTTTTTCAGTTTTGCTCCATATGGTGACATATACTGTATATATTAAACATGTTTCGCTTCATATTGAGACATATACTGTATATATTAATCATGTTTCGCTCCATACGGAGTCCTATACTGTATATTTTAAACATGTTTTGTTCCATATGGAGACATAAACTGTATATATTAAACATGTTTTGCTTCATATGGAGACATACTGTATATATTAAACATGTTTTGCTCCATATGAAGACATACTGTTTATTTTAAACATGTTTTGCTCCATATGGAGACATATACTGTATATATTAAACATGTTTCGCTTCATATTGAGACATATACTGTATATATTAATCATGTTTCGCTCCATACGGAGTCCTATACTGTATATTTTAAACATGTTTTGTTCCATATGGAGACATAAACTGTATATATTAAACATGTTTTGCTTCATATGGAGACATACTGTATATATTAAACATGTTTTGCTCCATATGAAGACATACTGTTTATTTTAAACATGTTTTGCTCCATATTTCACTCCATATGGAGACATACTGTATATATACTAAACATGTTTTGCTCCATATGGAGACATATACTGTATATATTAAACATGTTTCATTCCATATTGAGACATACTGTATACATTAAACATGTTTCACTCCATACAGAGACATATACTGTATATATTAAACATGTTTTGCTCCATATGGAGACAAACTGTATATATTATCAAAAATGTTTTGTTCCATATGGAGACATGTACTGTATATATTATTAAACATGTTTTGCCCCATATGGAGACAAACTGTATATGTTAAACATGTTTATTATTAACTAATAAAAATAACCCTTTTATTGCTGAATTTTAAATAATTTTTTTGAATATCTTTTTATGGTTTTTAAAGCAGTATATTAATTTTGTATTTATTTCATTCCCATGTTTTAACTGCATTATAGATCAATGTATATTGCATTTTCATAAAATGATTTATTATTACATTGTGCAATGCGCATTTCTATTTAAAAGTACATTATAGGACTCGCATAATTGGATCAACCATCGCTATTCTATCTTTCAACCACACATGGTATATATGGCTGTTCTATCAAAGAAGGTTTTCATAAGGAATTCCAGCTTGCTTTTTGTATTGCTTTACAATCATTCATTATGTTCAATTGTATTCATTTTGTTTTCTTTTCTATCATTATGCAAGTTTCGGCAAAGTATACACTATGTCAGATTTGCAGCCATCCCATTGGTTTCGGAGATATTATTTTTTTATTGTTATTTTTATTTTCAGTTAAACATGCCACCTTTAATTGCACTTTCATGAAATATTCAGTTATATGTGACTTCCGTCTCAAGATCAGTTCTCGCTGCTAAGATTGTAGGTTTGAGTAACCCTTGCTCCAAAAATTGTGTGTAGGAAAGTTTGCCAGTTACTTGCGGAAGGACAGTGGTTCTACTTAGATTCATTCTAAGGTCTTCCTCCACCAATAAAAACTGGATATGCCATATATATGTGTTGAATACGGCGTTTATCCAGGTGTCAGACCTAATGTAGTCAATGAAAATTCGTTGTGATCATCTCACAATTGTAGAGAAAACATTTCTTACAAATATGTTAAAGATCTGGGTATTTATGACGGTTGCTTCAAATTGCACAAATTTAGGAATATAAAGGCATAACTAATATGTAGGTTTTCTAGAGAGATTTTTTTAATGAAACATTGGTTAAAATAATACATGTATTTATGACATTGATTTCAACATTGCCTAGTGTCCCTTTTAATATTAAAGAGGTCTAACCTGTATCTGCGGTATTGAGAGTTTTTTTCATTTACAGATGTAATATATAGTAGTATAAAAATGGTATTTCATAGACATTCTGTTCGGTATCTCAGCGTAATATAGAACTCACGATCGTTATATAGACCTGATGATAAATGGTGCCGTATGAAAAGTCCCTAATGCTATGTTTTATAGCAATACCATGGGCATAGGAGCATTTCAATAATTGTGGGGGGCAACCTGAGGAGAGAGTGTAAGAGTATGTATGAGAAAGTATATGTTGGCACCCCCAACCTGAACATTGGTTGTGTGGGGTGGTGGCTGGCAAGCACCCCTAGGCCTTCTATTCCTATGTATACTAAAACATTAACAAATAAAATGGAATGGAAAATGTTGGACCTTTATTTAATGACACAACCAGCCATTATATTCTAGTTTCATACTCCTTCACATGATTTGTGAAGATGATTTACTGACAGTTATAGGAAAGGTCTCTCTAAATAGATTTTAATAATTCCATGTATAAACCCTTTATCAGCATTTGCAACCATCAAACCAGAAAATGACTTGTTGCTAACCACATCTCCAGTTAATATGCCTTCCAGAAGTATTTCTGTTAGTTTATGTGTTGTTGAGAATGTCATACTGGTGCTGATATAAATATAACAGCATAGACTCTATTTTAATCAAAACAATATATATTATATAATGCTGTGGGTCTTAATTTTCATTGTGCGTATTGTGGCGCATTTAATATTCTTATTCATGACTAGTCCATTATTGATATTGAACTTATCTTAAATTACGTTTTCTATGTTGTACCTAAATAGTATGCGAATACATTGTACCTGAGTATAGCCAGGATGTGAATGTGGTGTGAAAATGTTTTTATCATGAAATGTGTAATAAATAATTAATTTTATTAATATTACGCAAATCCTTTTACCTGATTGTGTTCTCTTTTGATATGATTGCTCTGTAGTGCATATTCTTCCACGTCTTCTGGTTTGTTTCTCTTGTACAGATGCCATTTATTACATGACATAACGTAATTTCTTATTAACACATATTATTTGAATAAATTTATTATAAACAAATGAATGCATGTCTTTATTTACGCCACTTTGATCTGTTACTGCCCGATGGATAGTTCTATGAGCTTGATTGGCGATATCGATTTGTTTGTTGTCATTGTCTGTTGCGCATGACTTTCTTTGATACTGACATTTCATATTACTTCTAAGAACTACTTGACAAATGTTTTAAAAAATCTTGTATCCTAAGAGTATTTTAGTAATGAACAGTAAATAAAACCTACACATTTGTACAATTTTGTCCCTGGAATAAAAAATGTAAATGATTTGTAAGATGATACTAAAAAAGAACACTTTGAATTAGTTTGTTTGCCAATATGTATTGAAGAATGGAGGGACAAATTGTGGTTTTCATAAAAAAACAGGAAATGTTTAACTCTTGTACTTTGCTTGTAAAAGCCCTGCTGCTAAATAAAATAATAGGCCAGGAGCTCTTACATATGTGTATGGTTCTATAATGAATGGCAAGTAAATATGTGACCCAGAATTTACAGCCTTCTCTGGTGGGCATAGAGGTTTGAACTCTATTGATAAACCATCTATCATATCAATAATGGTAAACGGAGAAGGCTTAGTTTACCTAATCCCGAGGGTTTAAATGAAGGAGTTTCACCAATTAAAAACGTTATGTTGCTAATTAGAATGTATGTCATTACTTAAAAAGTTGTTCTAAAGAAAAAAAGTAAAATATGATCAGACATCTACAAGTAAACCATCACTAAACAAGTATGTAGACTGTCAACAGGACTACCACTGAAAAGTCCACAGATTCTAAGGCAATGCTTTGAAGGATTATGAAATTGGTGCGATTGTTACGCATCGATACCTCTAGTTCTAAGAAAGTATACCATCACAAAGTTTTCATCATTGGTTAGATAATGATGGACAATAGGTTTCTAACCAAATATATTTAAAGAAGCTTTTTTATAATAAAGAATCTCTGGCAATTACATTTGCAGTAGCTATTCCTTCGATTTGAAAATAGGCTTATTAGTTGTTATTATTATATATATATATATATATATATACTTATTATTACGATAATAATTTAATATCCACATAATTATGCCTTGCACTGGTTGACCCGAGAAGATTCCGAGCGGGATATGCCCGAGTTTCAGAACTTGTTTCACAACCAAATTAAAGCAAATAAGTTTAAACTATACACATATAAACGAACACATTTGTACTTTCACTGAAATAAACACACTTTAATTTAAAACGACAATTGTAAACCAACACGTGCTTCTCATATCTTGACCTTTGGCTTGTTGAATTGCTACTGTAAAATGCCTTTTTTATGTACTGGCTAATGTTTATATTAATTGAAGTTAATAAGATGGAACCCCAAAACATAGGGAGAATGCGGTGTTTTATAGTGTTTACATACACTCCGCATTTAAGTTGAATACAAGAATCACTATTAACTTGATACAATTTGATATAAGATTTATTTAAATAATGAATTTTTTTTACACAATTCGGCAAACAAAATCGGATAGAATAGAAATTTTGATTTTACACATGTTGCATCTTACCTGGAGTGCTTTACAATAGATTCAATACAAACATTCCTAATCATACAAAATAAACAAGCAGGTGTGATGGTTACATGTCAATGTGATGATATAATCGGAAGAGCACGTACTCGTGGGAACATCTTGGTATCTCCGGTGGCTATATGTGGTATATCAGGATTTTTCAAAATTTTAGATTTGGCTGAAAACCATCTTCCCCAATATATCACAAATGCGTAGCTTGTGCCCTATGATGCCACCATGTATTGCATAACAGGGTTCTGGTTGTATCTTCCCCTTTACACGAAGTGGTCCTGTCGAAAAATGTGTACCAAAAAATTAATACAAATTATAATAATTGAACATAAATTGGAACAGCAATTTTGTACATGAATCTGTTATCCAAATACATGTTGATAATACTTATAATTCCCTGAAGTATTATTTCAAATATGAACGTTATATAATTGTTATTACACATGTGCCACGTGTGTTGTGTTCAGTGTACGCGTTTTTTGTCGTATGCTTTATAATTGTCGTCTGAAAACTGAGGTCTATGCTAAGTTAGTGCTACTGTAAATTACAAACCAATGAACATATGTATTTCTTCAAATGGCTATATTTGGGCGACAAAGATATACAGTAAGTAATACTGACATCCGGCTGCGAGTGCTTCTAGACAAATGCATCCCTTCATGGAACTAGACTGATTGTTGTGTTTTCAGTTTCAGTCTTCTAGTAGTTAAGTTCCATAAATGTTGCACAGTTGTAAAGATTTACGCAGCCAATATCTACTATAACACTAGATGCTATCATAGTTTCAAAACACACATTTCCAATAAGATTTATAGTTTTAAAATCAAAACGAAAATTAAGGACTTCCAAGAAAAATGTGTCATTTTTTTTTTCGAACACAAAAATTGATATCCGCATGTACAAACATGGCTTAGCCTAATTGTTTGTGATTTTCTGTTCAATGGTTCCAAACATACCCGTAACAACTGCATTTTTCAATTATAGGTTTTAAACCAAAACGAAAAGTTGTAATTCTAAGAGCTCTAGGGGTTATATCAGATTACATGACAACTACGTATACAAACGTGTCATGTGCTCGTGTTTTTGTGATTAAATTGGCAGTGGTATATATGCACGTACTTGTTTGATACTGAGTAAAAACGGCTGAATCACCAACAATTGTTTATTGATGTATTATTAATTGTGTGCTTGCCGGAGAAAACGTCAAACATGTCTAAGTTATAAATTTACTTCAAAATTATTATAAACATTGAATTGTGTAACAAAAAAATTAATTGCATTGTCACGCTATATGCTTAGAATTTTCAACACATATGTTTTCCTTTGATATTATTAACTATTTTTTAAGTGCAATTGCTTAATTTGATGTGTTTGTTATTTACCCAACAGAAATCCCGCAAGGATGTAAGTAACTTTGACCGGGAATTTACTAGTGAGCATCCGAAGATGACGCCGACGGATAAACTGTTCATCATGAATCTTGATCAGACAGAATTTGCAGGGTTCTCCTTCGTCAATCCAGAATATATTTTGACTGTATGAGGCGTCTTTTAGCATGTAAATTTCACTCTTATCAACTCGTTTATATGTTTCTAATATTGTTCATTTTATGAAATGATGTAAGGTTTTGTGCAAAATTTGGTACGAGGCCAATACCATTATGAAAATAAAAATGTATTTTTGTGATTTGTAGGGAACTGCTTGTTGCAAACACATTTCTTTGACATCTTTTTTTCTTTACATGTCTGCTGCAACTGGCAGTTACCTGACATAATTATAGTCATGCATACCAGTATATAAATATTAAGCAGCCATTTGCTATTTCCCATTTCCCATGTCTATTTTTTCAAAGCAAATTAACCCGAATTAAGCAACAACCTGTCTTTAAATGCCTCATACTGTTGACTGGTTGCTAAAGGACTGACTGTACTTGTCAAGAGTGTAACTATGGAAACATACTTCTTATATATCCATATACGTGTTTAGTTTAACTTTCTTTCCTTGTTTATAAATACAACTGAATGTATTTATATTTATATGATGCGTACCGATAGGTAAGTTACTACACAATGGGACACACATCAACATTAACCCTTATAACAATTATAGAAGACAAAGTACATACGTGTATCTATAATTATGTTGCTTTATTCCATGTCTTTGACGGCCTGGATTACACCATGTGCACGTGACTAAGCATTATGCATGTACTTTAATTGGGCGTGTACATTCTTGTGTACTGTATGGCAGATCAGAGATTAGTTCATCAATTTAAGAGACATGATTTTTTTCTTGTTTTTTTCGTAGTGCTTCATAAAAGATAAGGAGATTGAACATAAGGACAGCTTCGTATCAACATTTTCTATAATAAATACACATAACAGTCTCGTTTACCCAAAACAAGTATCGAGGGTCTGTTAGGGTTTTTTTTTCATATGCCATATGGGCCCATTTATTTTTTGCATATGCCATATAGGCAAAACATTTTTTGGCATATGCCATATCAGGTTATTGATTTTTCCATATACTATTCGAAAACTGAATTAAAATTCTAGTACTTTTTTTTTATTTTGAGTCTTTTGATCTATTTTCAAGCATCTTTAAGATCCTTACACGATCTTAGAATCACCCGTGTGAGACCTTTAATGCAGTTTGATCATTTTTCCTATTCAAAATTAGATATACATTAGAGACTCGCAATCTTAAACTTTATTTTCTCCATATAGAAAAAAAGTATTATTTGCATATGCCATATGAGGTCATTTATATTTTGCATATACCATATGGGTACCCCCAACCCCTAAAAGACCCTCAGTATCGGGGAAACCTCAGTTTGATGATAATATTCACTATACTGCCTGCATTGAAATGAAATCTTTGGTTATATGAGATGAAAACACACACATTTTTATACATTTTTGATGTGTGTTTAATCACAGTTTATTTGACTCGTAAATCAAACAGTATCTGTCCATCCATGCCCTTCATTGTTGTTCATTAGTATATAATTATTGTCTATAACCAGTAACATGTTGTCTATAACATTGGTTAGCTGATTGGTATGTGTCTGAAATAGATCATAAAACACCTATGATTCTATAACAGTTTGAATATTGTTCATATCTCATTTATAAATGTTTACGTTTCCTTTTGATATCTAAAATCGAAGGAGCTTTGAACACGGTCAGTGTTTTTAGTTGTTTTTTTATTCAACTTTTACATAAAAAAAAATATACTTTTTACATATTTGAATGAAATATATAATTACCGTGCGCGTTGCATAGACACCATTTATTTCAAACAATTTTCGTCAACATAAAGCTTCACAGAAACAACAAAAAAACATCCTAATAAAGTTCTCATATTTGATAGACAGGAACGACAAAACATCCGAATGAAGTTCTCATATCTGATAGACAGGAACGACAAATTATCCAAATAAAGTTTCCATATCTGATAGACAGGAATGACAAAACATCCCAATAAATTTTTCATATTTGATATTCAAAAACTTCAAAACGATTGATAAAATATTGATTAAATGTACCGACGCCGTTATTATATTCCATATGTTTAATGATTCTGTGAGGTAAGAAGTGTTATTTTACGTTCGTGTGTTTTAGAATTTATCCCAGTATAACTACATGTACATGTCATGTACAGGTTTTGGATATTAGGTCGTTTGTCATTTTGCAATTTTACTTGTATCTGTTAACATTTTGGAATATTATACTTTCATTAGAATTGAAATAAATAACACTGTTTTAATTAATATGTTGAGGTTAAGAATAATATTGTTCAGATTATACCTTCATTTTTTTAAAAAAAATAGAAAAAATCAATTTACGATTTGGTTTTTCTCGAACTTTGTCTCGTCTCAGCGAAACCAAATATGCCAATATGATGAAATGTTGAGAACAATATAAACAAGTCAAATGAATTGGTCAATTTTTATCTTTGAACACTGACCCCTTAATTCCAATTGTGTTGCATTTATTTTTCTCCTACCTTTCACCATATTGGTCTTTTTGGTTTTGTCCTAATACAACTATCATTTTGTTTTGGATGTTTTTATAGTTGAAAAACAAATCAAACGTTACTTAGAATCTTTGCAGTTTTATTTACTACAAAAGTGTGAACTATTATTGTTTTGATATATATATATATATATATATATATAGATTGAGGAAGATCCTAAAAATGTATTGTCACGTTTGCTTGATATTTTATTAGTTTTACTACCCCAGTTTGTGGCTTCAACTGCAATGACTGATAATTTGGATAACTATTTGTGTTTGTTTATTTTTGTATTCATCATAAGAATGTGAATATTGCAGTACTAACCAGCTAATATAGGCAATTTTACTGTATGTTATTGTATTCATCATTATGATATGTGTGAATTTGGTGATTTTTTAATATTTTGTGTTCTACCTGACTCTGACTATAGTTAAGGTAAGTTCCGTTGACTTTCAAATTATGAATTAACTTGTAACAAGTATTGCATTTATATCTGCGTTCTAATACTAAATTATCTATTGTTTATAAAAACATGTATACGTTCGTGTAATTATGAAAGTCCCAACATATTCATCATTACGTTTAATACACGAAGGTTCCCAGGAACTTTATATATGTACACTCATACTCGTAATCAAGTATATTGTCAAAACAATCATATATAATCGCATATGGACATTTACTTTGTATATGAAATCAAATATGGCACATACAACATACATAATATATACATACGCATTGGCACAGACAACATACATTATATATACATGCGCATTGGCACAGACAACATACATCATATATACATGCGCACTGGCACAGAAAACATACATTATATATACATGCGCGTTGGCACAGACAACATACATCATATATACATGCGCGTTGGCACAGACAGCATACATCATATATACATGCGCACTGGCACAGACAACATACATCATATAAACATGCGCACTGGCACAGACAACATACATTATATAAACATGTGCACTGGCACAGACAACATACATTATATAAACATGCGCACTGGCACAGACAACATACATGATATATACATGCGCACTGGCATAGACAACATACATTATATATACATGCGCACTGGCACAGACAACATACATTATATATACATGCGCTTTGGCACAGACAACATACATTATATATACATGCGCACTGGCACAGACAACATACATTATATAAACATGCGCATTGGCACAGACAACATACATTATATAAACATGCGCACTGGAACAGACAACATACATTATATAAACATGCGCACTGGCACAGACAACATACATTATATATACATGCGCATTGGCACAGACAACATACCTTATATATACATGCGCACTGGCACAGACAACATACATTATATAAACATGCGCACTGGCACAGACAACATACATTATATAAACATGCGCACTGGCACATACGACATACATTATATTTACATGCGCACTGGCACAGACGACATACATCATATATACATGCGCATTGGCACAGACAATATACATCATATATACATGCGCATTGGCACAGACAACATACATTATATATACATGCGCATTGGCACAGCCAACATACATTATATATACATGCGCATTGGCACAGACAACATACAGTATATATACATGCGCATTGGCCAAAAGGTTTAACAATCAGGCATTGTGATACATCAAATATAAATGTTAAAGGATTTTATAATTGAATACAGTGGATATATAATATATTAGATCCAAATAAAGTTCTCATATTTGATAGTTGGAACAACAAAACATCCGAATAAAGTTCTCATTTTTGATAGTTGGAAGCCCGTGTGATTCCAGCTAAGAATAGAATCACTGTCGATCTCTACAGAGGGGTAGGAATCTGCCGAATAGGTGTCATGTTCATTTTATCATTTTTTGTCAAGTTCACTATTGTGGTTTAATTATCAACCCATGTGTGGTTCCGGGGAGCCATGAGTGATGGCAAGAATAGGATCACTGTGGCTTATGCATGTCGTAAGAAGCGACAAATTGAGTAATACGATAGAAACACAACATCCAAATAAAGTTCTCATATTTGATAATTAGAACGACACAACATCCAAATAAAGTTCTCATATTTGATAACTGGAACAACACAACATCCAAATAAAGTTCTTTTATTTGATAGTTGGAACAACACAACATCCGAATAAAGTTCTCATATTTGATAGTTGGAACACCACAACATCCAAATAAAGTTCTCATATTTGATAATTGGAACAACAAAACATCCAAATAAAGTTCTCATATTTGATAGTTGGAACTATAGACGGTTGATAGAATACTGACTTCTTTTCTTAAATCTACCTACACCAAATCAAAGATTTAAACATACATAGTTTGAGGTTTTATTTTCACATAAACAAGAAAGCGTTCTTAAGTTATTTTTACTGTGTAAGGAAAACTTGCATGTGTTGACAACATGGCATAGTGAGAGCTCTCTGCCATTGTTCCATTTCATTTTTTTTTGGCAACTTCCGTATTTTACAGCATTAATGTATTATTTAACGTGCAGAACATGCTAATCGTTACATGTTCTTACTTTTCATGTATGTTTGTACTTGATAAATTATGAATTGATTCATTATCATTAATCACAAATGCTTTGTTTTTTATTGTCAAAATCAAAGGCTGTAATTTAAACTTTGGAATGTTTATATATTTGCGCCACACTCTGGGTCAATGACAATAATTTGGGCCATTAATTATTTATATTCATTACAAAATATCTTTGGAGCAATATGTAGGAAGTACATGTATTTTCCATGACGTAATGGTACAAAATAATGGAATAATTTAAATCTTAATGTGTTTGTATTTACAAGAACGTGTAGTGTTACGGTGTTTTCTACTGGTAAGACTTCGGCTAATGACTGTAAGGATATAAGTGAGAAATTTGAGTAATTCCTTGTCAATACTGAAAAAAATACAGTGTTGCTCAAAGCTGATACTAGAACGGGAGCCATTGCTTACCATCAATAAGAAAATAATTTGGACCGAAGTTAAGATGTGGCACTGTTTGGCCTATATTTAATATTGATTAACTACAGCTCTTGCCAGTAACATATTATTCACCCCGAATACATTTCTCGAACCAACAACAATTAACAAAATATGCACATGTATACACAGATATATATATAGAGAGAGAATGCATTGTGGTCTCAATATCACACCATCATTCCTTGCGACCCTTTGTGCCTTTGTGGAAATGGATGGTTGCCAAGATTTGATAAAATACGTAATATTCAAACGACTAGAAGTTAATTGCCAATCCTTTTTAAAGATATCGTTAGCTTTAAATCCATTGTTGTTTTTTGTAGTTTTAATTCCAATCAAGTATGTTAATGTACAAACTATCAGTTTCATTATAAATGGTATACAATTTAAAACACATTATACCATTATGGTAAGACTGTATTCTAATACAATATATATATTGTCTTACACGAATTCTGCACATGAATATATTTCTACAGCTGATACATATGTATATCTAGTCCTTCTATAACTGATACATATGTATCTTGTCCTTTTACAACTGATACATATGTATCTGGTCCTATATTTAATACATATGTATCTTGTCCTTCTATAACTGCTAATATATATATATATATCTTGTTCTTTTATAACTGATACACATGAATCGTGTCCTACAACTGATACCTGTTTTGCTCTTGCATTGTTTAAGACGAAAATCGACAACTATCCCATTGCAGAGACCGCTCTCCCGTTGCAGAGAACGCTTTTCCATTGCAGAGGCTTCTCTCCCATTGCAGAGACCGCTCTCCCATTGCAGAGGCTTCTCTCCCATTGCAGAGACCGCTCTCCCATTGCAGAGGCTTCTCTCCCATTGCAAAGACCGCTTTCCCGTTGCAGAGATAGCTCTATAATTGTAGATACCACTCTCCCATTGCAGAGACCGCTCTCCCATTGCAAAGACCGCTTTCTCGTTGCAGAGATAGCTCTATAATTGTAGGTACCACTCTCCTATTGCAGAGATCGTTCTACCATTGTAGATACCACTCTCTCATTGCAGAGACCACTCTCCAATTGCAGATATCGATTTCTCATTGCAGACACCGCTCTCCAATTGCAGGTACCACTCTCCCACTGCAGATACCACTCTCCCATTGCAGATACCACTCTCCCATTGCAGATACCACTCTCCCATTGTAGAGATCGCTCTAATATTGAAGAGATCGCTCTTTCATTGCAGAGATCACTATACCATTTTAGATACTACTCTCTCATTGCACAGATCGCTCTACTATTGTAGATACCACTCTCCCCTTGCATAGATCGCTCTCTCATTGCAGAAATCGCTCTACTATTGTAGATACCACTCTCCCATTGCATAGGTCGCTATATTGTTGCAGAGATCGCTCTACCATTGTAGATACCACTCTCCCATTGTAGAGATCGCTCTTCTGTTGTAAATACCACTCTCCCATTGCAGAGATTGCTCTACTAGATACGACTCTCCCATTGCAGAGACCGCTCTCCAATTGCAGAGACCGCTCTCCCATTGCAGAGATTGCTTTACTATTGTAGATACCATTCTCTCCATTGTAGAGATCGCTCTCTCATTGCAGAGACCGCTCTCCCATTCCAAAGACCGCTGTCCCATTGCAGATACCACTCTCCCATTGCAGAGATAGCTCACTCATTGCAGAGACTGCTCTCCCATTGTAGAAATCGCTCTACCATTGCAGAGATCGCTTCATCTGTAGTTTTATTTGTCATTTTTGAGGGATTTTGATATTGTTATATTTGTATTATTACGAGATACCGAAGATATCCTTTTTAGTTTGAATTATCCGGACAGTCAGTCTTATAGATGTCTTGCTATTTTCCAGTTATAAACCATTTGACATGCATGCAGTTGTGTAAGCATTTCAACATTTATATAATGTTCATGTATACATTGTTCACGTCAGATGTAGAAACATCCTATAGCGTACAAGCTCTTTGTATTTGATATTTCTTACACCAAAATGAATTGTATAACGTAATGGTATTGCTTATAAGCATCACTGTATTTGTTAATATTAAACGTATGGATGTTGCTTATAAGTATTAATGCATTTATAATCAAATGTATGAGTATTGCTTATAAGTATTAATGCATTTGATAATATCAAATATGTGAGTATTGATTATAAGTATTAATGCATTTGATAATATCAAATGTATGAGTTTTACTTATAAGTATTATTGCATTAATTATCAAATGTATGAGTATTGCTTATAAGTATATATGCATTTGCTAATATCAAATGTATAAGCATAGTGTATAAAATTGATAAATGTATTAATCAATATTGAATATATAATATTGTGTATAAACATTGATGCATCTACATTGTTCATATCGTGAAGTCATATATTTATATACATTGTTTCAACCAAATGTATGTAAATCATTTTTATTGCATGTAATCATACTTTACATTGATTTGCTTGATGTGCGTTGGCCACATATATATATATATATACATGTTTGTTATTCTATCTATTATATAAATGTTCTTCAGAATCTCTTTGTTTAAAGCTCTATTAAATATCTATATCAAAACCATGAAGGTTTTTTGTTGTAAATTCAATAAGCCATTGTTAATTTTGCAGAAGTCTAGAGATGTATCATATCATTATATATTATTGTACATAATAAAGAGAGTGTGAGAGAAGGCAATGAATGTTTGTCTTGCAACGCACAGAGTAATGACGGCATCATTTGAATAAACGTTTCATCGTCTGAGCTCAATTTCTGATTTAAAACCATGTAAGTGCCTGATAATTTCAAAATTTACAGTTTCTGCCTTTGGATATGTGAAAAGTGAGACAATCGGGCACTCTACATATACCGCCAATCCCTAGCTATACTCCGGACCGATAAGCTATATGATTCGATCTATGACCTGCTTCGTTACTCGAGCCCGACTGTTTCCGATTAAACTTCTTAAATCGAGCTATATCAGTCGACGTTATGATCTTTAACCGATGTTACTGTTGATAAACATACCCACTCCCATATTGCAGAATCGCGGCAAGTGTTACATGAAGGACATATATTACTCTTAAAGTATGAAACCCTGAGATTTTGAGCAACCAATCGCCAGAATCCGTCAGCCATATTGCAGAATCTCGTAAAAGTGTTATAACGTGACGCGGAACTATTCTATATATAACTTATGGCTAAAAAAATAGCAAAACTAACAAGACTTGAGCAATCAATCGCCAGAATTCATCACCCACATTGCTGAAAATCGGCATGTGTTACATGAATGAAATGTTTTCAATATAACCGATTACTCTAAAGGTTGAAAGCCATGAGATTTGAGCAACCAATCGCCGGAATCCATCACCCATGTTGCAGAATCTTGGCAAATGTTACATGGGGGGGGGGGGGGGGGGGGGGGGAATATTCTATATATAACTTATGGCTCAAAAGATAGAAAACTAACATACTTTGAGCAACCAATCGCTATTATCTATCTCCGATATTGCACAATATCGGCATGTGTTACATGAATGAAATATTTTCAATATAACCGATTACTCTAAAGGTAGAAAACCATGAGGCTTTAGGCAATCAATCGCCAGAATCCATTTCCGGTATTGCAGATTCTCGGCAAGTGTTGTAACGTGACGGAATTATGCCATATATGACTTGTGGCTCAAAAGATTGAAACATAATAGCCTCAAGCAACCAATCGCCAGAATCAATCCCCCATATTGTTTCTCTTCCCGGCATTTCAACAGCGGGTGATTTAAACGTAGAGGTAATCGTCCGCTGACCAGGGAGCGTGCGTGTAGGTGTGCTTGTGGGTGAAATAATATGCCATCGGGGAAAATACGGTCAACCTCGATTTCTTCTCGTCCGTTAGATCGGAAACATTACTGTCACTTTCAGCGTATAAAGAAACTTCGGAACTGTACAGTTTAATTAATAATCAAAATGTGTAGATATGTACAGAAAATATCACAACTTGCAACTAACCGTTCTACAAACAACAAAAACATTACTTGGCACCAACAGAAATAACAAATATACCAATTTCTCAAGTAGATCTTATAATTTGACAATATAATTGCTTTGTGGCAGCCATTAGTGAAAAAAAACCTTAGTGTAACTATTATTACATTAAGTGTTGAAACCGTAACCCTTATTGTACAAAATCATTTTTTGTAACACTAGGGGTTATGTCCACATCCCTTGTTACACAAATGGATTTCAGTGTTACACTAAGGGTTACGGTTGCGACCCTTAGTGTAACAATTGCTACACTAATCGTATGTTTGGTACATTTTATTATAAAACGGGTTCACTTAGTATAACAATTTTTTTTCAACTATAAATGAATTTGCCCCTGCTATGAAATGGGGGAATATAGTGTTAACCATGTCCGTCCGTCCGTCCGTCCGTCCATCTCTTCTGTTGCTTAGTGCCTCAACTATGCTTCCATATCGATTAACACACAAAATTTTATCTAAATGATATCAAAATAAAGAAGAAAAAATGATGGTGGAATTTTGTTTTGTCAGTGTAATATTACATTTTTTTATTTTGTCAAGATCGCTGATACTATAAATAAACTAAAATAGCGTTTTTCCACTTCATATTAAAAAAAAACACTATAAACCGGAGGTTAAGAAAACCGTCAAACATATCTGAAAAAGCATTTCTTGTAACACTTAGGGTTATTTATAATCGCAACCATCAGTGTAACAAAATACATTTGATAAGATTGTAATTTGGTGAAGAACATCTTATAACGACTAGACAGATATTTTTGATACACCAATGGTTATTTATAACCGATACCCTTAGTGTAACAAACTAAGTTTTATGTGTGTGAATTGAAATGCCGTTAAACGCCCACACGGCATTGGTCTTGACCTAAAAATCGTGACGTACGGAAGAACGGACGGATGAAAGAACGATACCGTTCGGACGTACATGGGTATCACTATACCACCCCACCGTTCAAGGCAGTTGTATAAACATGTAACAGTATTAAACAGATAAAGTGTGTAAATTGTGCAATTTGTCATGATATGTAGAGATATTATAGAGAAGATGATTTCTGAAATGTTGTTCATATTGCAACAATGTGTCACACTAACGATATTGAAGATTAATTTAATTTTATTTAGTGTGTTCTATGTATAACGATATTAGAAATAAGTTTAATAATATTAAAAACAATACTATATTAGAAGTTCAAGCATGATCCAATTGTTGCTACAGTCTTCGAACAAAACTTGTTAAACTTAGCAAATATATATCGGAAGCTTTAGAAATTTGACGCTCTGTTCCGAACTATATTTTAGATTAATGAATCAATAGTACATTCTCACTGAAAATATGCCAGCATGTGGTGTTACAATTATCTGTATCGTCAGCATGTGACGTTACAATTACCTGTATCGTCAGCATGTGATGTTACAATTATCTGTATCGTCAGCGTGTAATGTTACAATACAATTATCTGTATGTCAGCATGTGACGTTACAATTATCTGTATCGTCAGCATGTGATGTTATCTGTATTGTCAGCATGTGACGTTACAATTATCTGTATCGTCAGCATGTGATGTTACAATACAATTATCTGTATCGTCAGCATGTGATGTTACAATACAATTATCTGTATGTCAGCATGTGACGTTACAATTAACTGTATCGTCAGCATGTGACGTTACAATTATTTGTATCTGATTGGGTTAACTACTCAGAGTAAATAGGTAAATCGAATGTTCCTTCGTTACCTAAGTACTATATTATGTTAACGAGAGAAATGCTTATATCAGTGATGTATAAAAATATTGTCAAATGCATGTATACTGGTGAGAAACTGTAAAGTTTAAGTCAATGAAATATGTCTTTGTCTCTACAACTCTGCTATTATTAAAGTTTGTGCTAACAAACGAAATAAAACATTAGGGCCATACCGAAGAGGGTGCATGTTTTGTTTACTAACACGGTCCACCAGTCGCTATTTGAATTAATTTGGGTTTAACACTTTAAAGTCGATAAAGGGAACATTGGCATGGACGTCATTTATGAAAGCTTCCGCATTCCATAGCGTTGAGTTACATTTGATTGGTCGGTTGATAAAGTGTTATCTCGCTAGCCGTTTGATGTTATCAGGTATACCCAAAGTTAGAAGGATGGGCTTGTGCTCAAGGACGAATACAGTACACATTGTCGTATGGCAAAATGACAAAAAGGCGGGATAAAGATTACAACGGATTAGTAACATTGACTTATTTTATTACGGATTGGTGCGGTTTTAACATCGCAGTCTCATTGAAAATAAATGAGTTGTTAAATCGTAACTGTTACAATTGATTAATTAATGACAGTGACACCCTCATAACAAAAATTATTAACATCGTCGTTTAGCTAATAACTCGTAATATCGCCTGCGGCAACAACAGCACGACTTATCGCCCACAATGCATCGCTGAAGCTCTGCACTGGGGTACGTTACGTCACGCTCCAGTTGAACAACTACGCTGTACGACGTGGTTACCAACTTTGTGATTGTGACATTATCAATCTATTAAAATGTAATAACATCTCGAATAGAATGTATTAAACTAATACTTATTTATAAACATAATATGCAGTTACTGGTTTTGCTTCCAATGTAAAAAAAAACAACAACAACAGATGGCCGGTTAAAAATACATTCAGTGTATTATCAACTGAACAAAATTATCAGAATTGTTGTGACAGAGACATAATACACAGTGTATTATATCTCTGGTTGTGATAAATCATTATGTACATAATCGCCATTATTTAACATTATATCACTTTCATCAAGGAATTTGTGCTTCTTCTAAAATTCCTTGCTATCATTCACGTTTATTATCATATATAGGTTATAAACTGTAACATTAGCATGTATTGTAGTCATAGCGTTGGTTTACGTTACATCGCATATAAACGAGGGTCTCTAACTTGTTCTCTTAGAAGTCGGTTTCCAATGACGACGAAATATTCGTGACTGAAAACGGCTAACATTTTGACGCAATTAAGAGTAATTTTTGGGTTATATGTTTAAACCATCGGGCTTTATGTTTATCGTGGTAACGCACACCTAGCGGTCATTATGTTAATTATGGTAACGCACACCCTGTGGTCGTTATGTTAATCATGGTAACGCACAACCAGCGGTAGTTATGTTTATCATGGTAATGCACACCCAGCGGTCGTTATGTTAATTATGGTAACGCACACCCAGCGGTTGTAATGTTAATCATGGTAACGCACACCCAGCGGTCGTTACGTTTACTAAAGTAACGCACACCCAGCGGTCATTATGTTAATTATGGTAACGCACACCCAGCGGTCGTAATGTTAATCATGGTAACGCACACCCAGCGGTCATTATGTTAATTATGGTAACGCACACCCAGCGGTCGTTATGTTAAGCATGGTAACGCACACCCAGTGGTCGTTATGTTTATTATGTTAACGCACACCCAGCGGTCGTTATGTTTACAGAAGAAACACACAACCAACGGTCGTTACGTTTATCATGGTAACGTACACCCAACGGTCGTTATGTTTATTATGGTAAAGCACACCCAACGATCGTTATGTTTATTATGGAAATGAACACCCAACGATCGTTATGTTTATTATGGTAAGGCACACCCAACGGTCATTATGTTTACAATTGTAACACACACCCAGCGGTCGTTATGCTTATAATGGTAATGCACACCCATCGGTCGTTATGTTTACAGAAGAAACACACACCCAGTGATGGTTATGTTTATTATAGTAACGCACACCCAGCGGTCGTGATGTTTACAGAAGAAACACACACCAACGGTTGTTACGTTAATCATGGTAACGCAAACCCAACGGTCTTATGTTTATTATGGTTACGCACACCCAACGGTTGTTATGTTTATTATGGTAATGTACACTCAACGATCGTTATGTTACCAATTTCAACACACACCCAGCGGTCGTTATATTTATTATGGTAACGCACACCCATCGGTCGTTATGTTTACAGAAGAAACAAACACCCAGAGGTCGTTATGTTTACAATTGTAACACACACCCAGCGGTCGTTATATTTATTATGGTAACGCACATTCTACGATCGTTACTTTTACAGAAAAAAACACACACCCAAAGTTCGTTATGTTTAATGACGAAACACACACCCAACGGTCGTTATGTTTATTATAGTAACGCACACCAAACGATCGTTACATTTACAAAAGAAACACACAGCCAACGGTCGCTACGTTTACAGAAGAAACACACACCCAACGGTTGTTACGTTTACAGAAGAAACACACACCCAGCGTTCGTTATGTTTATTATGGTTACGTACACCCAAGGAACGTTACGTTTACAGAAGAAACACACTACCAACGGTCGTTACGTTACAAAAGAAACACACACCAAAAGGTCGTAACGTTTACAAAAGAAACACACACCCAACTGTCGATGCGTTTACAGAAGAAAGACAAACCCAGCGGTTGTTATGCTTATTAAAATAATGCGCACCAAACGGACGATACGTTTAGAGAAGAAACACACACCGAACGGACGTTACGTTTACAGAAGAAACACCCAACCAACGGTCGCTACGTCTACAGAAAAAACACAAACCCAACCGACGTTACGTTTACAGAAGAAACACACACCAAACGGTCGTTACGTTAACAGCAGAAACTCCCACTCGACGGGCGTTACGTTTATGGAAGAAACACTTACCAACGATCGCTACGTTTACAGAAGAAACACACACCCAACGGTCGTTACGTTTACAGAAGAAACACACACCTAACGGGGGTTACGATTACAGAAGAAACACGCACCCAACGGACGTTATGTTAACAAAGGAAACACACACCCAACGGACGTTACATTTACAGAAGAAACACACACCCAACGGATGTTACGTTTACAGAAGAAACACACACCCAACGGACGTTACGTTTACAGAAGAAACACCCAACCAAAGAGCGATACGTTTACAGAACAAACACACACCCAACGGACGTTATGTTTACAGAAGAAACACCCAACCAAAGGACGTTATGTTTACAGAAAAAACTCCGACCTAACGTGCGTTACGTTTACAGAAGAAACACGCACTCAGTGGACGTTACGTTAACAAAGAAAACCACATCCATCGGACGTTACGTTTACAGAGAAACACCCACCCAACGGTCGTTACGTTTACAAAAGAAACACCCAACCAACGGGCGTTACGTTTACAGAAGAAACACACACCCAACGGTCGTTACGTTTACAGAAGAAATTCCCACCCAACGGGCGTTACGTTTACAGAAGAAACACCTACCAACGGTCGTTACGTTTACAGAAGAAACACCTACCAACGGACGTAACGTTAACAGAAGAAACACCAACACAACGGTCGTTACGTTAACAGAAGAAACACCCACCGCACGGACGCAATGTTTGCAGAAGAAACACACACCTAACAGACGTTACGTTCGCAGAAGAAACACACATCCAACGGCCGTTACGTTTACAGAAGAAATACCCACCCACCGATCGTTACATTTACAGAAGAAACACACACCCAACGGTCGTTACGTTTACAGAAGAAACACACACCTAACGGGGGTTACGATTACAGAAGAAACACGCACCCAACGGACGTTACGTTAACAAAGGAAACACACACCCAACGGACGTTACGTTTACAGAAAAACACCCACCCAATGGTCGTTACGTTTACAGAAGAAACACCCAACCAACGGGCGCTACGTTTACAGAAGAAACACACACCCAACGGTTGTTACGTTTACAGAAGAAACTCTCACCCAACGGGCATCACGTTTACAGAAGAAACACCTACCAACGGTCGTTACGTTTACAGAAGAAACACCCATGCAACAGTTGTTGCGTTTACTGAACAAACACACACCCAACGGACATTACATTTACAGAAGAAACACACACCCAACGGATGTTACGTTTACAGAAGAAACACACACCCAACGGACGTTACGTTTACAGAAGAAACACCTAACCAAAGAGCGATACGTTTACAGAACAAACACACACCCAACGGACGTTATGTTTACAGAAGAAACACCCAACCAAAGGACGTTACGTTTACAGAAAAAACTCCGACCTAACGTGCGTTACGTTTACAGAAGAAACACGCACTCAGTGGACGTTACGTTAATAAAGAAAACCACATCCATCGGACGTTACGTTTACAGAGAAACACCCACCCAACGGTCGTTACGTTTACAAAAGAAACACCCAACCAACGGGCGTTACGTTTACAGAAGAAACACACACCCAACGGTCGTTACGTTTACAGAAGAAATTCCCACCCAACGGGCGTTACGTTTACAGAAGAAACACCTACCAACGGTCGTTACGTTTACAGAAGAAACACCTACCAACGGACGTAACGTTAACAGAAGAAACACCAACGCAACGGTCGTTACGTTAACAGAAGAAACACCCACCGCACGGACGCAATGTTTGCAGAAGAAACACACACCTAACAGACGTTACGTTCGCAGAAGAAACACACATCCAACGGCCGTTACGTTTACAGAAGAAATACCCACCCACCGATCGTTACATTTACAGAAGAAACACACACTCGACGGTCGTAACGTTTACAGAAGAAACACACACTCGACAGTCGTAACGTTTACAGAAGAAACACACACTCGACGGTCGTTACGTTTACAGAAGAAACACCCAACCAACAGACATTACGTTTACAGAAGAAACACCCACCCAACTGTCGTTACGTTTACAGAAGAAACACACACTTGACGGTCGTTACGTTTTCAGAAGAAACACACACTCAACTGTCGTTACGTTTATAGAAGAAACACCTACCCAACGGACGTTACGTTTACAGAAGAAACACACACTCAACTGTCGTTACGTTTACGAAAATACACAAACCGAGCGGTCGTTACGTTTACGGAACTTGAGAAACACGCGCTCAACGGACATTACGTTGACAGAAGAAACTCCTTCCCAACGGATATAAAGTTAACAGAAGAAACACCTACCCAACGATCGTTATGTTTACAGAAGAAACACCCATCCAACGGACGTTACCTTTGTAAAAACATTTCATAATTTCTTCTAAATATGCATCACCTATAACTTTCTGTTCAGCAAATGGAAAGTTTATGGAATCACAAAGAGGAAGATGCCATTCGAAGATAATGATTTATCATAGGATACGTTCGTTTAATACACTGGTCATCATTTTTTGTTATAACTAGCAACGGGTGACTTTATCGCGGGCCTCGATTTAGTATTTGGTCATCAAAATTAAAGAATTTAACAAGATTCGAGTTTCAAGATTTCTTTATTTGTTACTTAACATATAATGTTTCCAAATACATACATATATTATACATACATCAAATATATTTATTTATCACGCGACGAATTTTATGAAATAAATCGTAACTATTTTTAAATATTTGTAACACATAAAGTAGCATCTGTTCATCAGGAGATTTATATTTATATTTACACAAAATATACAATATAGGTTAGTGAATAGAATATCCTGTATATATTATGTTTGATATACATATAAAGTTTTACTGCTAAGATCGAAAAAATAAGTGAAATAACACAAGTCCCACTTCTTTGACGTAACATTGTTCATTCCAAATACCAAAAGGGTCACGATTTAAGGCTCTGTCGCAAGACCACTAATTGCCTCACCACTGGCGTCATGGTTGATTTTACCAGCTACTTGTTGAAGGGCGAAGGTTTTAGTCAAATCAATGATAAGGTCTTTATTCATCTCCTCACTGGGATATCATAAATAATATATATACCGTGTTGATATTGCCAGCATACTTCAGTCATCTATACACTTTGCAAACATTATGTTGCTGGTAAGTTGACACGGTGTCGTTGTAGCATGGTTCAATTCACATGTTACAGTTTACCTCATGTTATTGCAGCGCATGTTGGTTACGCTCATTTGCTGCTTAATCAAATCCATTGTTTAGATATGATTAATACCGTACGTCTTTAACGTTTCACGGTGTTCACAACAGCTAGCCTAAATATTGCATCCTGTTAGATCCAGCTTAAATAATTCATTTTGAAGAACTATGATTTATGTTAACTTTATAGACGTATAATAAACAATCTATATACGCGCCATGTTAACAGTTTGTTTACAAATCTCGCTCGATTTGCGGATAAAGTTTCTTGTTCAAGGACACAACGCATGGCCGTGGTTGTGGATTTAACTTGTAAAACAGACAAAAAACACAAATTAAGCGTGTAACATACGCTGCATTGGTGTATAAGGAAAACAAGTCAAATCGTTGCGAGTTTTCAAACAATGAAACACTAACACACGTATCTTAAACAGGCTAATCGTTAAAAACATTGATAAAGGTAAGTGGTAGGGCTCTTATGAGAATAGGTTGGGTAAGGACTGTCAAACTGAGATATCTTCAATGTAAAATGAAGTAAAATATGTCTTAATCTGAAAATAGAAAACTATGTAAGCGAATTTATGATATAGGTGAATCTTCCAATTAGTATACATACACGTCATGCATATATATGTTTTACTCTAGCAAAACAATTTTTGCCCAGCCCTTACATGTAGTTTAAACATATTTTATTTCATTATTTTACATGAAATAGGATTATTGTCATCTTCAGCAATAACCTGTCTACCCATCTACCTTCCTACATACCCACCACTTTTGAAATCCTGTGTCAGGGGAAATCAAAAGAGGTTATTAAAGCATATCACCAACGTAACAGTAGTTCACAAATAACGACAGATATTGTTGTTGTGTTGTGTTAGCGTCGCTTTCGACAATTTTTAAGTCATACCTCGATGGTGTCTACTTAAGGCAATATAATAAGCGCTGCCATACAGAAATATCATGCCGGAAACACATGGTATGACACCTCAACCAGTCACATTATACGGAACTATCCTCTTTAAATGCTGAGCGCCAAGCGAGAAAGCTTCTAGTACATTTTTTCTAGTCTTTAGTATTTTCCGGCAGGGGATTGTACCCACGACCGATTGATTATAAGCAAGATATATATCAGCTAAATGATTTTCTTAAAGTGACAAAAATTGGCAAATTGTTTAAAAATTATAATGCTCATTGACATACACAAAACCTAGATAATTCCAGTTCTTCAGATGAAAAGTGTTTTAAAATAATTAATAGTGGAAGTCGTAAATTAGTTGCAATATCGAACGACGAAATAACTTCTGAAAAGTACGGCTATTGGAACGTCCGTAAAAAACTGATTTTCGTTGTAATACCATGGACAAATAAAACTATACATGTACTTACATATCCTATAATGTCATATCAATACATTTATTTAAACCGAATTATTTTTAAAAGGCGATTGTGACATATCATTCACTACACGCCCGCATGGCGTGTTCTCTAAATATGGTGTCATCGTTCAAGATTTACACGAATAACGATGATTGACACATAAAATAGATTATCAATTATATTAAATTCTAGTCAGCAAATAATTACGTTAAAAGAATACAAGGCAGTTTTAATAACATTTCACTTTACACTATCTACCAGATATAAATATGACATTTCTGAAAGTATTTGACGCCATTTTCAACACAAGGCACATTCAGTTTTGTTTGTGGAGGAAAACGTCACTGATTCAGACGGAGCAGCACTGTCGTCCTTCTCCAAGTAACTTGAAATTTTAACACCGCGTCTATGTAGACGATATCTACGTGTAGGACAGAAAACGAGTGACTGCGTCTATGTAGATACTATCTACGTGTAGGACAGAAAACGAGTGACCGCGTCTATGTAGATACTATCTACGTGTAGGACAAAAATCGAGTGACCGCGTCTATGTATATAATATCTATGTGTAGGACAGAAAGCGAGTGACCGCGTCTATGTAGACGATATCTACGTGAGTGATCGCGTCTATGTAGACGATATCTACATGAGCAGACGATATTTACATGAGTGGCCGCGTCTATGTAGACAATATCTACGTCTAGGACAGAAAACAAGTGACCGCGTCTATGTAGATAATATCTACGTGTAGATACTCAACTGTCAAAACTATAACAATCTTCGAACTAAAATGTTTAACACCATAATATCCGAAGGCATAACTGTTATCAGCCTTAACCTGTTACCAGCCTTAATTTATCACAATTAATAATACTTGCTGTTTATATATTTGCATGTTTACTGATAACCTTGCAGAATAGCAAACATACTTGCAGAATATATATATATATATATACCGTAAAAAAATGAGAGGCCGGTGCTAATCTTGATATATTGTCTAAAATGTTATTAAAATTATATAAGATTACGATGTAAGGAAAAAAAGAAATGTTAACGCATCTGCTACTGAAAGCTTAGAAATATTTTAAAAAATCGAATATCATTCTATATCAGATCTAGAATGAGCTGATTAGCACCGACTTCTCACTACGATGTTAAAATTCTTCATATGTCTAAATCAACTATTACATTATTTATATACAATTATATAAAATATTTCTTCTTCTCTCTAAAATCATAAAACAGGTTTTGGCACTTAGTTTCACAACACTTTGGTTCGAAAGTATAGAGCATAATTTATCATTATCGCTACACGAATTAAATTCCTTAAAAACACTTACAATTTCTGTCAATAACTCTGATCGAAATGTATCATACAAAGGGCAATTTAGTAAAATATGCATCTCATTTTCAACTTCATCTTTACAATGAAAGCATACTCTATCATTAACACTCAGCTGTCTATATCTTCCAGTTACTATGGCTATTGGAGCAGTGTCACTTCTAAATTTAAACTAAAGCACCTCTATGGCGTCTATTGTATAGTTATTTTCAGTATGGTTCCACAATATATTCATATTTGAACTGTTTATAAAGTCTAAGTTTATTCCCATGCTACCTCTTTGTGAAACTTCTCTGTTTACATCTTCATGCCACTTTGTGACAACGTCATTCACAATCAGTGGTATTATTTCGTTTAAAATTACAAATTTATTTACATTTACATTATTATACCACACTTATATATAGCACTCTTTTCATATCAGAAATGCGTTCAAAAGTGCTGTACATACAGTAAAATGTGCTTACATAGTATTGTATAACAATTCAAAGACTCAGCTTAAAAGGTTCGATCATAAAACATACGGTACATTAGCTCGGAAATCCCAATCACATCAAACTGAATAAAAAAGACATGACGTCTACATATAGACTAAGATACTATACAGTAAACATGTGGATTACAATCAACTTACAATGCAAATAAAACAAGTATATGGCATCACAAAGAAATCATAAAAAGAAAAAAGCATCATAAAAACTGATAAAAAAAAATCAGGAAGTTGAGAGCTGGCTAGATTCAAATATCATCAAATGTCAGTGTTTCTATTTAGGGTATATAGTGTTTCATAAAGAAGTGTGTTTTTAACAATTTCCTGAACACATTTAAAGATTGTGCATCCTGGATATTGCTAGGCAATGTGTTCCATAAGCTCGGAGCAGAATGCTCGAAACTCCTGTTTCCAAATAGAACAGTTCTATTCCTTGGTACCGCTAATGTCAGCGAGTTACTAGAGCGTAGATATATAAATCTTCAACATTTCTTGTATATATAGTGGTGACTGACCATGTAACGCCTTGTACGTATGTATGAGGACTTTATACTGAATCCTGTAAGGCACAGGTAACCAATGACGCTCTTTCAGCACTGGAGTTATATGACTGCGGCGTGAAGTTCTGGTGATAATACGAGCAGCAGTATTTTGTACACGCTGCAGTTTATTTAAAGTGGAACACTTATAAAGTTAACTTATCACTATTCCATTCTTTAGGACCTCCCCTGGAATTTCATCTACTCCAATGGAACGACCATTACGAACATCAAGTACAGATTTTCTTACTTCATCTAACGTAAAACCACAACTAAAATTTTGACTATCATTATTAACATTAAGATTAACATCCACATTTTCTATATCAATATCAGTGTCTACATCTTGATTAAGAAGGTCACAAAAATCTGACTTCCATTTATTAAAAAAACTGTTTTATCTGTAACAATTATACAATCGTTTTTTCTAAAGGTATGTCGTTTTTTTCTATCATCTCTAATATCAACCCGACCAATAATTTTGCAAAATTCATTTGTTTTTTTTTCTTAACAGCAGTCATAATCTCTTCCTGCAATTTAAACCAGTATTTACGTTTACTTTGTTGTGCATTTTTATTGAATATTTTTCTTTTCTCAACAAAAACTCTCTTTTACTACTTTTTAACATACCATTAGTCTTTAATCAAATTCGCTCCGCGCTACACATAACATTCCAAAGTTTACTTAAAATTTCATTCCACCACGGTTTTGAGATTCGTTTACGTTTATTAGAATACCATATTTTAAGGTATTTTCTCTAACATTTCATCGTTAATAATACGAGAAAACGAATTATACAAAGTATCTTTTGAACTCTGTTCTTGTTCATTATTTTGTAATTTTGAAATCGTTTCTTGAATAGTTATCAATAATTATTTCTGAATTAAGACAAAAATGTTCAGGAATATGTCTAACATCAAATTTTGTATACATAATTTCTGTTACAATATATTCGTTATTTTGTTCTGCAATTGCAAATTTCAAACATTTAGGATAAAAATAACCTGTCAAAAGTGAGTGATCAGGTATACTCCTCGACTCTATACATTGTTTCCGCACCATATCCGATGCAATAGTTACATTTACATTATCTATACATTCAATGTCTTCATAAGGAACTATAAAGTAATCGACTATAGAACTTTCTTTCGATGAAATACATGTGAAATGATAACTTTTAAAATGTCGCCCATTCATTATACAACAATTACTATCAATTAAGAAATTAGACAACATGTCTCCATATGCATTTCTAGTAAAATCAATCACATCTCTTTCTAAGACATTATCAACACCTTCGATAAAATCTGGGATGTCACCAACTCTGCTGTTAAAATCACCACATATGACAAACTGACCTAATTTTTGATATTCATATATATTTGTAAAGAGTTAATAATAAAAAATCATTAGGGTTGTCATATCTGGACGATCCTTGAGGAGGTAAATAGCATACACATACGTTAAATATGTGTTAATTTGTTTTTAAAAGACACCCATATAATACCTTCATATGACTTGTCTAATACATTAATCTCAATCTCCTTTTATAAGTCACTCTTTACAAGTAAACATACGCCTCCTGATCAATTTCTAGTATTAACATGTATCTGTTTCCTATTATGCCCAATAAACACATAGTTATCTGAAACTAAATGATTTTGTTTTAAAAGATGAGTTTCAGCTATGCCAATAATATCAATATTCATAAAATGTACACAATGTTCTCTAAAAATAAAAGATGAGCACAATAGTTGGTCAGTTGCCTCAGTGGTTTATCATGTTACAGTTTGATAAACGTATTAGAGTGCTATAAATTGCGGGACAGGCAGGGACTCTTTCATACTTTTACACTAGGGTTTGTTCTTACCTGAATCATCGGGAGATATCAGGTACTGGGACAACACTTATACATACAAAACAACAGTTATACATACAAAACAACAGTTATATACGATATCTACAATAACAACATCTACATAACAATACATACAAAACAACAGTTATATACGATATCTACAATAACAACACCTACATAACAATACATACAAAACAACAGTTATATACGATATTTACAATAACAAGACCTATTTAACAATACATACAAAACAGCAGTTATACATGATATCTACAATAACAAGACCTACATAACAATACATACAAAACAACAGTTATATGCGATATTTACAATAACAACACCTACATTACAATACATACAAAAAAAACAGTTATACATGATATTTACAATAACAAAACCTACATAACAATACATACAAAACAACAGTTATATACGATATTTACAATAACAAAACCGACATAACAATATATATAAAACAACAGTTATATACGATATTTACAATAACAAAACCGACATAACAATACATACAAAACAACAGCAGTAATATACGATATTTACAATAACAACACATACATAACAATACATACAAAACAACAGTTATATACGATATTTACAATAACAAAACCGACATAACAATACATACATAACAACACCTACATAACAATACATTCATAGCAACACCTACATAACAATACATACATAACAACACCTACATAACAATACAGTGCAACGAAATGAGGTGCGAGCCTAACATCATCAACAATTTGAGACTCAAATCCGACATTTTTGTAAAACCCTGTAAACATACAACTATGGGTAAGAAAGGGGACTCTGTAACATTTTCGGTTAAATATTCATTACAACTGATTAATTCTGCACATATATATAGTCATTTGCTTGTTTAACAAATGTTATTTGAATCCGAACTTTTTTACATTTTGAGTCCGAGTCTCAATTTCAGGCTCAAATATTGATGAATTAGGTGCAGATGTATATGTAGCCATATATAATGAGGTATGCACAACGGTAGATTAATGGAAACTTGATATATAGGTATTAAATTAAACATAAAGTTGTTCACATATTGATCGACCACTGATTGCAGTATCTCTACAATTAACCGATAATAAGTAATCAATGTTAATACAAATATACTTGTATATGTATATGCGTTCATTCGTATATGGTAACATTGATTATATCTATGTACAAACCAATGCAATAGTGAGTTGGATAAGATGCAATAAATAGGATAAAAGATCAGGTTTCAGTGCCAGTAACGTAATAATATCTAATGAAACTGTGTAAAAAAGATTCTATAGGACATCAATGACGTCTTATACTCGGACACAGAAATAATCGAAGTTTAAAAGTGCTTGAGACCATGTCGAATGGGTTGTTGAAGAAGAAAAAAAAAAAGAAAAAGTTGGAAATTTGAGAAGTTTAATTCAATGAAAATGTACAGGTTTGATGGTGTATATAACAAACATATAATTTATGATAGCCATACAAAATGCTCTGTTACAATTGTATGACTTAAAGTTTGACCATACCCATGTATCTTTCACGCTAAAGAAGGGAGTCAGTATTACTCTTCGCAAGGGCATGCAACAAAATATATGGTACACACATTACGCAATTGTTGTTGTATGGTGTTAAGCGATGCTTTCAACCATTTTCCAGTCAGACTACTTGAAACATGAGCTGCACTGTCACACTGGAATATCATGCCGCAGACACATGGTATGGTACACCCGGTCTCATTATACTGACACCGGGCCGAGCAGATCATAGACATGAACTATCCTCTAAATGCTAAGCGATGCATTATGTAAACCTATACTGTAAGATGTATTAACACGTAGCATTATAAGCTGTAAACAAATACTACAGTAAGTCTTATATATCAATAAATGTATAAAATATACAGCATAATGTGGATACACATGTATATTTATGTCTGATTGTTCACAATGATTATCCCTACATACGGTATACGTACATCTATAAAGATCCCAAACACCGGAAATGCCGTTGTTGTGGTTTCTACAGGTGTGATGGAAGAATTGCATATTATTGTTGGCATCTTTTTCAAAAACACTGTTTCTCTTTACGTGTTAATATACGTTGCAAGAAATAAGAAGGAGAGTTTGTATGGATCTGTATGGTAATTGTTATGCATTGTGGTAATTAGAGTTAGATACACACATTAACACCAATTGCTCAAGAAAAAATGAACAACGTCTCATTAAATTTTGTTTCTTCCAAGAACAAATCTTAAACATTAAGAAGGAAAATGGACAGTGTCACATGGCCCTTCAATTAAAATAAAATCCATCAGATGTGGGATAATATTTGTGGCGGTCAGCGAAATATTATATGGTTTTAAAAAAATAAATAAATATTATTTGTGTTTCCAATCAAGGTCAACCAGGATTGGTTTCATTCCTTTTAACTGTTCGTTTCATATAGAATGAAACTGGAAAGAACATGTACAATAATGCTATGTGAAATACTTTTTGCCCCATGAAGGAATTGTGTTTTGTGTGACTGATTTGCCCAATGAAAGGGATTGTGTTTTGCAGTGTTTTATTTACCCCTGCGTCCTGCGTCCTATACGCACAAATCTTGTGGCAGACGCACAATTCTGTTATATGTGCATCCGCTTGGCGCAGAAAAATCGCACCCGATACGTCCCGATTATCTCAAATAAAGACATTTAATTCCCGACGCATTGTGTTTCTTGCACTATGTTTTGTAAACACTAGTGCGCGCGCATCATCAGATGAATTTCAAGAGTATCGGGTTACTACTGCACCGCTTTCTAAACAATGATGCGCGCGCATGTAGCATAATCAATGTCATCAGACGGTCTCTGTTACCGTAATTTGAACCAAATAAAAAAACAACACTGTTTTTTTGACAAACTAAGCTGCACAGGTGTTTTTTAATGTTTTTAGCTGTTCTAGTTAATGCTTACTGTTGTTTAATTCTTATTTGTAGTTGTTTAAATGGTGTAAAGCTAAAGCTTCACACAGTGCAATGGTGAAGTATCTTCATTTTCACAATGTTGCATCATTTGAAATTATAATGATTCAGTTAAAATGTCTCGAAAAATGGGGCTCACACTTTCATTTTTTGGACTCACAAATTTGTAGTCCAGCGAGTCCTGGGACTCGTACATTGGAATTTGTAAATAAATCACTGGTTTTGTGTGAAATATTTGCCCCATTAAGGGAATTGCAATTTGTGTGAATTATTTGTCCCATGAGGGTGATTACGATTTCTGTAATTTTTTGAAAGGGATTGTAATTTGAGTTAATTATTTGTCCCATGGAGGGGATTGCCATTTGTGTGATCTATTAGCCGCATGAAGTGCATTGTTGTTTTTGAGCGCTGCCCAAACAACACAAAACTTATAACCCTCCCATGAGAATCACACTGCAATGTGAAGCATACTTTACAGTGTCTGTATCTCAACAACTATCATCCCATCAGCTAGTCATGGCGTATGTGTTATTTCTCGTGTTGGTTTTCCTTGTTTGGCCAGTTTAAGCATATTAACATATTGATGAAGACAAAATTATGATAATGTTTGTTACACAAATATTGATCGCTGGCTCTCATTGCCACGCAGGCCACTAACGTGCTCATTCGGAGGAATGAAAATGTCATTTTGAACCAATCTATGTAACTACGATATCTATGTTTAACTTGTTTATGTTAGCAATAGCTAGCATTGATACATACATTAACATTCTTTCAACTATAATTGAAATTATTTGTGTGTTAAAATGCATGTCTATTATAAACACTCAAATATAAAGTGGTTATGTCCGACAACTTCATGTATAAGCAAACCTATTGTTTTGCTGGTAATAGCTGTAATAATGTATTATGGTCACAAAGCTGTTGATATGACTGTAATAATGTATTATGGTCACAAAGCTGTTGATTTGACTGTAATAATGTATTATGGTCACAAAGCTGTTGATTTGACTGTAATAATGTATTATGGTCACAAAGCTGTTGATATGACTGTAATGATTAATAATAATTACTTATCACTCATTTTGTTGCTGTATACATGTATTTAATGGGCTGATGACATAAGTTATTGAAATAACATTTGTAGTTGTTGTACTGTTAATATATTACATATGATTTACTACATGCAATTGGCTACATGTAATAACTACATGTTATATACTACATGTTATGTAATATATGTAATATACTACATATAATGTACTACCTGAAATCAAGGACTTGTATAGACTTTATAATTACTTGCTGAAATATACTACATGTAATATATTACATGTTTAATTCACCACCTGTAATATACTATATGTAATACACTATATGTATTTTACTGCTTGTAACATACCCTAATTATGTAATATACTACATATAATTATTACCTATACTATACTATATGTTATGTTATATACTACATGTATTTTACTACCTGTAACAAACTCAATGTAATATGTATTTGTTTTACTCAATCACATCATCTTAAGACACCAGTACAGTTATTTATGTGCTAACTTACCTGTATTATGCTTTTAGATTAAGAACATCATCTGTAAAATCTACAGACAATTATGTCATGATCTAATAATTGTAATTATAATTGTATTCTATTGAAATTATGTAATAACTAACACATTGTAAATTTCACTCTCTTCAATAATGTTTTGAATAATTGTCGTGTATCCGAATTATGGGACGACGGCCTAGATTTATGGAATACAAATTTGTATCTTGTATCTTTTATATACTAAATGTAATATATTACCTATGATATACTATATATAAAATATACTATATGTAATATACTTCATGCAATTTACTACCTATAATATACTATATATAATAGACTATATGTAATTAGCTACATATAATATAATATATGTTATATACTACATGTAATTTACTTTCTATAATATACTATATATAGTAGACTATATGTAATTTACTCCTTATAATATACTATATGTTAAATACTACATGTAATTTTATACCTATAATATATTACATATTTTATACTACATGTAATTTACTACCTATAATATATGTTATATACCTCATGTGTGAGATACTACCTATAATATATTACATGTTATTTACTACCTATAATTTGCTACATGTTATATACTACATGTAATTTACTTCCTACAACATATATATGTTATATACTACATGTAATTTACTACCTATAATATATTACATGTTATATACTATATGTGTGAGATACCACCTATAATTTACTTCATGTAATAAACTTCATGTAATTTACTACCTATAATATACTACATGTTATATACTACACGTGTGAGATACTACCTATAATATACTACATGTTATACGCTTCATGTAATTTACTACCTGTAATATACTACATGTTTTATATTACATGTAATTTACTATCTATAATATACTATATGTTATATACTACATGTAATTTACTACCTATAATATACTTTATGTTATATACTACATGTGTGATATACTACCTGTAATATACTATATGTAATTAACTTTATTGTGACATATTATCTGTAATATATTGCTGTAATTTATTTTTTCACTACATATTTTGGTTATTAAAAAAACTTTTCCTATTGCTTTAATCAGAAAATATTTGTAAAAGTTGTATTCATTATATCATATTTTATATTTTTACATGGATTTCGAAATCTAGTGTTATTTGTACCACACAGTCGGTATTTTACAAGTGTAACTTACGTACGATTTTTTTTAAAATGGGAACGACACATAACATTACCTAATGGATGTACCAGTTTACACAATTGTGTTTTGTTGTTGTCGCAGACAAGACAGTATTTTAGTGTATACACTTTCATAAGTTGAAGCCAGTTTAGACAGATAGTTTTTAATAAATAGGTTATTAATGTACTCATATCCATAAGTCGTATTCTATATGATTTTTTCAAAAGTCCTTACATCACATTGCTTATTTGTACAATTTTGCATTCTTCGTATTATTTTCTCTTATAAATAAATGAGCATGGAATTTCAGAACTTAGTCAGTATTCCTGTACCAGTACAACATGACTGTGATATAGAATAAATTAAATTGCTAAGATTATATATATTTATATTGTTTATGCTTGCATATATTAAATACATGAAACAAAGACATCCGAGGAATAAGTAGTTGTCCCTGTATTGTATGGTCAGTTTGGTGGTCATCAACCCTGTAAAGCTAAATCACGACGGCATCAGCAGAGTAATTACTTTGGCATAAAGCTCCACTAAAATGTATAGATGTCATAACAACCTCGCTCCTCAATGTAACACACTTAACATTTAGTTGCATTTTCTTCAAATACGAAAGATACATGTATCTTATTCTTGATGGAATTCAAGAGCTTGTGCCATTGTTTAGACAAAGTTTTATTTAGATTTAATGTAGAGTTTTGACACCTATATAATGTTTTAAATGTAGAGTTTTGACCACCAATTTCTAGATTGTAATGTAGAGTTTGCGCCTATGTTTTGAAGTTCACAGGGCAAATATGTACCTATCTTTATGTCAAGTGCCTCCCTCGGGGAACGTACAGTAAAACGTACTGAGTAAATACGTACACTTTGCTAGTTATATGTGTAGTCATATCTCGTGAATATTCAAAAAATAAATAAGTTCAATTGCTACAAACTTTATTTATATTATTAATGCACTCGGTCATCATCCCCATGTCTTGTTTCAAATTTATCTAGCATCGATAAACATGTAAAGTATACGATGTTGTGAAACAGAACGGTTAACGCTCAATCCTAAATCACAAATAAGTTTTAATCCAAAATTATTCCAAAATTATTTCGAATCCATGATTTATGGAATACCAATATTATATAAAGGCTAATCGAAGGAAATACGTCGCGAATGGTAATATAATCATGAACGTGTTACTATGGACACATTTATTTCCAAGTATTACTATCTGAAATGTCATATTAATGAAAGTTATTACAATTTTCTTTATGAAACTGCAATGTTACAAAATAAATCCCAGTATCTTCTCTTTAACATAGAACAGCAAAAGGGTTGTTCCACAAGTTATGTCAATATTATAGATGACCCTCCCAAATAAAAAATAAATTACATGTACATATAATAATTAAGATTGCAACAAATGTATGCAATACCAATAAAGGGAATAGAAATGGATACAATGCTTAATTATACAAAACCAACGTTTACCTTAAATGTGAGTCTCTATCATCTTAGGCAATTGTTAAAATACAGAACTATTGTCTATCAAAAAACAGGTGTTTAAAATAGGTTTGTGCATGATATTTTCATCGTCTACGTGGTTTTATTTTCCATGTAATGACGTATCAATGCTGAGTGAATGGAGATGACGTGTAGCACGAAAAAGACGAAATCGTTCATTAAAAAAAGAAACATAACATGAAATAATGTTTCAAACCCAAATTTCTGACATGCTGCATTTAATTTTAATATTTTGACAAATAAATAAAAAAAAGAATAAAAAAAATAATTGGTTAGAAAGTTGCCATTTAACTGAAGTGATTGACTTATGGATGTGTTCAGGTAAAGTTTTCCACATTGAAATAAATCATAGTACACGATGGCCGGTTATGATAATTTCGGAACAATTGTGTTTTATTTGTCAGTAAAGTATTTCTCATGTATGATGTTGTTAGTTTAAATGACTCAGGGAACTATTATATATGTGTTCTGTATTGTGGAATCGTTTTTTTTTTACTTTGTAAGCATTAACAACTTTTTGATATCTTCTGTCTTCGAGATAAAGCTTACCGAACTTTTTATACGAATTACGCAGTGATGAAGAACGAGTTAACCAAGCTACAATACGAGCAACGTCGCGTGGATTTTTTTTCTAAAGATTATTTTTTTGTCTAAACGACGGATCCATATTCTAAGATTGGTCGTGAAAACGATATATAAATATATCTGATCAAGGCTTTTCTGTTAACCGTAAACTTAATTTTTAATCACTCCCAAAACATTTGATGCAGAGCTTATAATATTGTTTGTGTACTGCTATTTTCCGTCGCAACTTAACCCTTTACTCCATAGATACGCGTTTTCCCGCACCAATCACAGAAGGCCTCTGAAAACAGTGCAGGAAGAGTTCAGATTGCTCGTCACGAGCAATCTGAACACTTTCTGCACTGTTTTCCACTCTGTCAGTTAATATAAACATAATTCTCCCAATTATTCAAAAGCCTTCCATATTAGGTGTCCAAAGGCGTATATATTAGGTGTCCAAAGGCGTCTATATGAAGTAAAGGGTAAAAAAGTAAACCCCTATAAATGTTTATGATGTTTTACAAACATGGCATAAGTATTGTTAAATGTCATAGAAGGATAATTATATTCTTTTTAGGTTAATAAACTTGCTTCAGTTTTATTCAGATTAGAATCAATTAAGCACTGTTTCGACAAATCTGAAACAACACATGAGTTGTGATTAAAAATGACCTCAATATCTGACAAGTTTGCTGCGGTGAAGTATGTGCAATGTTAATTATAACGTTTTATTAACAGCATAAGAGCAATTTGTATACATGTATTGCAATTCGTTATATCGAAGGGTCGACGCAAAGCTGCTGTATCTGCCTGCTTTATTTACATTGAGTTATTCTAGATTTGTACTGGGCCACCGAAAGGTTAGACGGCCAAATAGTCTTAAACTTAAAATATAAATATGCAATTCACAACCTATTTTCTCTTCTTTTTCGTCTTGCCATTATCTTATATTTACAATAAATCATGTACTTAAAACATGACAAATTAAGCCGCAGATAAATAGTTTGATAAGAGGGTTATTTACCCCCAAAATTGAAAAGATGAAGACTTTGATCCCAGATTTTTTTATACGAGTGTAAAAGGGCATAATGATTAAGATTAATTGTTATCTATTAATTAAACAGTTCAACGATTAAATTTATTTCAGTTAAAGATATGTTGTTCACACACACATATATACATGTAGTTTACTTTTAATAAATAAGTAATCACCTTTGGTTTCGTTTGCTTTCTACAAGATACAAAATTCCATATTTCAAACAAACACTTGCAGAAGCATCGTGCTTATATAATTATGTTTTGTTTTAATGAATGTTTCCTGTTGGTCAGTATATGTTTTCTTGGTTTTTTAAGTATAGACATTTGTTTGAAGATTTGGAAAGAATAAATTTAACCCTCAGTTTTAATAGTAAATGATAAATCTACTCCATTTATTTAAAACTAAGGGGTGATTTTGCTGCACGATATCGGTAAAATACACGCAAGATAACCTTAGTTGGGCCTCTGTATATAAAAAATGCATATAAACATGCATTATCTAGTCACAATGTAGACCAGACGTGTACTTTGGGGAATGTTAAGAAGTCTGAAATACCGATAAGTCATGCAAGCAGTGTTGTCAGACATGTTGTTACTTGACCAGACACTTGAATATACACGTGGGGCAGACTTGAGTGTGTCCTTTTGTCATTGAATATCAATATGTTTATTATATTGCCAAATATATCACAACATTATAGCATGCAGTATGCATGTAATTCACCATGGGTCAAAGTTCAGAAAATACTGTCAAAAAGAAATAAGAAAATGTGTTGTTTTTTTGAAAATAAGGGGAACATATGTATCTGAACACTAGCAATAGAACAAGAAAATAATATTAGTTACAATAAAACAAGTGTTCTGTTGTAGTATATCCAGTTTTAATTAACATACTAGAGAAAATGCTTTTGGAATGTAACTTAATATATGTAAATTTGTATTTTTACGCTATTCATGATTTTGTATTATATCGTGTTTTGGTCATGTTTTATTAAATAGGCTGTAAATAGCAAATAGCAATGTTTGCCTCTATTAGTTTTTAATGTTGATATGATATATAGTAATAAAAGTATATCAAAATGTGTATATGTTAATTTTTAGAGTAGTATAATGTGATAATAATTGATTGTTGTCTCAAGAAACGGTCTGAATAAACGGTCGGAGTACGTAGCTATGTTATACATGTACGTGATATTATTTTAATGAAACCTTAATATGTGACAACTAAATTCTACAATTTCTGCTATGTTATGTTTATGTTAATTGGTGAAAAGGGTGTACAGATATATACCCTCTGTCATATTATATATCTACCACGTGGTTATTCCACTGTAATATATTTAATATTCATGTTTATTCGTGAACATATACCTTATATTGTATCGTATATCTACCCCACGGTAATTCCACTGTAATATATTTAATATTCATGTTTATTGGCGAACGTGTACTTTATATTTTATTGTATATCTACCCCACGGTTATTCCGCTGTAATATGTGTAATATCTATTCGTGAAAATGGTTTATGGACATTATTTAAAGCCTCATTAAACTTCCGAAATGTCCACTTTTTAATAATACCAAAAAAATGATTGTAATTAAATGTGTTTAAATTATTGCAACAACCATTCCTGTAGACCCCTTAGTGATCGTTTTAAAAAAAGCGAGAAAATAAATAACTTTGATCGAAATGTTATTTTCTTAACCGAGCGGTCCGAACTTTTAAATTTTGTTTACATTTTTGTTATTCCGTAATGACTATGTTGCTTTCCGACTGTATCTCTGCCAGTGTTCAGAAGTACACAAATATACTGCAGTGGTAGTGTGCGGATTCAGACCGTTAGATAAGGGGTTCATTAAAAAGATTAGAATAGTTTTGTCTTCGCTAATATTATGTATCGTTATTGGGTTTTCTTGTTTTAAATACATATATATTGATGTCTGCAATAAAACTGTATCGAACGTAGTACGCATTATATTATTTATTTGCACTGAAAAACAATGAGTTAAGAATACTAGTTTGGTCTAGTGACTCTTGTTCAGAATCCTCCCTTGCATATACATGTGATATTATCACACGCGCTATATTTACGTCACAAATCACTTTATCGCAGTCAATTTTGAGAGGCTACCAACGGTGGTTAGTTTAGTACACTTATTAAAAAAACATTTAATTCTATAAAACATGCAATAAATTAGCTCGTGGGTTCCAGTTCATCAATACACCGAGGGGAATAAAGGGGATGTTCTTAAAAACTATCGAAACGCAAGTGGTAGGTTAATTTTTTAACCGCATCCTCGAAAGTTCCCCATACTATGTTTTACCGACCGACGCGATTCCGAACAAGCTTCGTAACTCCCCGTTTTCTGCCGAAGGTGTTTATCGGAAAGAGAGGAACATTAATTTGTAAACAGAACCCGTTCTTAATTATGTATGAATAATGTGCTTTTTATTTATTTTTTTCGTTTGCAAAGTCGCTCAGTGATCAAATAAACATGTATTCTGTCATCTGGAAGAGTAAAACTGACTTAAATTAAACCAAAAAACGACCATATCGTCAGTTAAATGAGCCTTTAAATTGCATCGTAAATCTACCCCACGGATATTCAACTGTAATATATAGTTATACCATTGATATATATGTAATATTTATGTTTATTCATAACAAAAAGGGGGTTTATTAATATATACCCTATATTTATCGTATATCTACTCCACAAGACCTATAGTATATTGCATATAACCCCCACGAACATATAGTATATTGTATATCTGCCCAACGAAAAATATTGTATATCTGCCCCACGAAACTTATAGTTTATTGTATATGTACCCAACGAAAGATATAGTATATTGTATATCTGCCCCACGCAACATATATAGTATAGTGTATATTTTCCCAACGAAACACATAGTATATTGTATATCTGCTCCACGAAAGATATAGTATATTGTATATCTGCCCCACGAAACATATATAGTATAGTGTATATTTACCCAACGAAACACGGATAATATAAACATGAGTGGTGAGATATATAATTTTTTGCGACTTTAATTAGTGAAAACTAATGAACAAACTGATATGACGATTACAAGGTTAAAGTGCAAGTGTACCCAAACATGACTGCTTACGTCCTGTCCCATAGTTCATGTTATATATTAAACACGATAACACATGTGTAAGATCAGTACAAAGTCGAAGAGTGAATACAAACTAAGAAAAGAAACGTATTAGAGCTTAAAGTAAAGTTTTGTTTGTAATGAAATTTAGAATCAAATAAATAAAACATGAAAATATCTAAGATTTATGTATTGGTAAAGTGAACGGATGGCAGTTTATCTTTATGTCGTCTTACACTTATCTAATGTACCAATCCACGAATGATTCACTAATGTCCCACATATCTTTACATTAATATATTCATTATTGTATATGATGAATTGTATTCAATACATACCTTTCCGCGGTAATTTACTTTAATTTTATTTGCCTTCTGAATAACATAAAACCATATAGATCTATTTTTACATATGCATTTTCAGAATAAATCAAATTTCAGTATGTATCTCCCATTTTTAAAGTAACGGTTACTGCATTTTAATAAGAAAGTAAAATCAACTAAGTAAGCGGAACACTCCGCCTCTCTTCCCCAAAGTAATCTTATAACAGTATCGGGGAAAGCCCAAAACACCGTAACTAACTTGCTGGTATGCCTTCCCTTTCACGTGAAAACATCATGTAAAAGAACAAAACGTAAGCAATACTGTAGGTATGTCCTAAAATGAACACCAACAAATAAGCAATATCCCAAATATATTCACCTATCCTCAAATATGCTAATATAAAACAATATATGAATATATATTCACGTATCATCCCTAGCCTGATATGATAAAGCATGGATGGACAGCTTTTTTATTATTTGGATATCTGATTTGCTGTCCTTAACGTCTCGGGAGACGCAAAAATAAAAAATGTCAAAAGGCTCCTTAGAGACGTGCAATATGTCGCACTAGTACCGTCCCTTCCCCAAGCATCAAAATAACACTTATAAATGTTTTTAATTCATAGCTTATATAATGACACCACGGCTTGTAGGCACACACGCCGGTATACATGCCGGTATCTAGAAATCGATCAAGCATCAATAAAAGAACATTATAGACTATATTTATAAAAGCGTACTTACAAAGTGTTACTGTATCCTAGTTTCGGCATCAAATACCAACTAATTGAAGATTTCAGCACGTAATTCTAGGATTTCACGGGGCATTATTAATTGAAACAAAAGTATACCACGAGAAAACCTGTAAGTACGTGTGCTTTCATACAGATTGCCGTTACTGCCACAAACGTTCGCACGAACGGACAGACGGACCCGAACACACTAATAGAGATCCAAAACACACACCGTCATATATAAACACAATCTGGTAAGCGAAACCTTATCAAATTTGAGATGTCACAAGTTTTCGTTTTAATTCATGGAATCCGTTGATGTCTTCTTGGAAGAACACCTTTATAAGGTAAATTTAACTGTGCTAAATATAGACTCGATTCAAATTTTACCGCGCGAAAATGTAATCGACAGCCAATTAATCAGGACAGCCACAGCTTTCTGTGTAAATATTAACCTAGCGTTTGCCATGCTGAAACAGGGGTTGGTAAGCGGATATAATTTTAAATTTTATATTAATGCTTCATAATTAAGAATATACACTCAAAGCCATACATGGCACTGACAAATTCTGAATGTGAATTATCTAAACATATATCTTGCTAAGATCTAAAATGGCAAAAAAGTCAGCCAGGATCAGTTCGCTTTCGGATTTTCAAGAATTTTTTAACATGCGAGGAGTGTATTTTTACTCCCCAAACAGTGTTAATCAATGGTTACCTTGCATTCTTTTTAATTTCAGTAGTCAAAAACATAGTGTGACTGGCTTATTCACCCCGTGAAAGGTCTGTGTGGGTCGGGTGCCCCACCCCCTCCAACAAACCGTAAACAATGTTATTAGTCTAAATTATTCACAAAAAGATGAAATGGAAAGAAGAAAAAGAAACACCAAGTTTACTTTGTGATATTTTTAATTGCAGTATTAGTTTGTTAAGTACACTGCTATGTAATTTTTCAAGTACATTTTGGTTAGCGTGTATATTTTTGCAAGTGCATGGAGTAGCCAAACTATTTTTGCATTTTCACATTCAAAACTAGCCAAACTATTTTTGCATTTTCACATTCAAAACTAGCCAAACTAGTTTTGCATTTTTACATTAAAAAACTAGCAAAACTAGTTTTGCATATTCGCATTAAAAAAAAACTAGCCAAACTAGTTTTGTATTTTCACATTCAAAAACCAGCCAAACTATTTTTGCAAATTCACATTAAAAAACTAACTAGCCAAACATTCAAAAACTAGCCAAACTATTTTTGCATATTCACATTCAAAACTAGCCAAACTATTTTTGCATTTTCACATTCAAAAACTAGCCGAACTGTTTTTGCATTTTGCATTTTCACATTCAAAAACTAGCCAAACTATTTTTGCATTTACCCTTGCTCTCCTTATCGTAAGATTAGAGTTGTAACAAAAAGCTTGATTAAAATTGTTTCCATGGCAATAGTTATATAGCAGATAATTATACGTTTAAATTGTTATATAAACAACATTGTACATATAAGTGATACCGGTATATAACATCTCTGTGATATATAGATGCATCCGTTCTTTGATATTCGTACATTTTCTTCCTCAAATAAAAGTCTTCTTATCCAAGTAAGTTTCAAAGAGCCTATGGACTGTTTACTATCAATCAGAATTAGCCCCCAATAGCCGTAGTCTTAACGAAACACTTCTGTTCCATATAAAACTAAAACACAATTTTGTCTTGAGACGGATTTGGTAATTACATTGAAAATTTGATTATAACAAAATTGTATTTTTCTTTTTAAACATATTAAAATAATGAGGCACAGCTAGCGATGTCTGTTCGTTCAATTTATTGATTAATGGATAATGAAATTACACGAGTGTAACGACATGCCCAATATGATCGCAAGAGTTACAGCCCTTATTTGGTTATTCACAGATAATATGTAATAATAGTCACACGGTGAAACAAAATATCATAATACTAAGTCATTTTATTTGTTATTATACATTGTTATATTTCATATCATTCATATTATTTAAAGCACAAAACAAATACAAAATATTAATTTAAATACATACACGACATCAAGACATCCACAATTTTGCTCTGGTTAGTAAAATGCCTGAAGCAAATTGTCTTAAAAAATACAAAATAGTAGTATTGTCATTTTTCCCCGTTCCAAGTCACACCTTATTCTATTGTGAATATTTAATGTTAAATGTAATTTATTTCTGCCTTTACCTGAAAATTCAATGATTCATTTAAAATCTGCTGTCATTGATATTTAAATATACAGAACGGAGCAGCTAACCGCCACCTCATGTTTTATGTATTTTCTCACAATGCAGCAAAGCAATTTTCATGAAATTTAGACTTGAATAAAAAAGAACATTAGTGATAGTAATACACAATCGGACTATGCCAAATAAATACATAATTGTCTGCTTAATGTCTTATGCAAAGTTTACTAACGCTAAAAGACATTTTGACGAAGATAATTGCAATACAAAAGCGGCGTTTTAGCGGTTCTTTTCAGTATATTATCCAATCACATACTTTCTACTTTGTCATTAAATTCATACTTAGGTATAGGAGTGTTCAAATTATTAGACAGACCGGTTCAAATTATTTTCAAATAAAATTTGTTTAAAACAATTCTTCAATGAGTTTCAGCAGATCAACTTGCACAAAGTGAAAATCGAATAACTCAAAATTGACAATCGGATCCAAAATAGTGCTATTGATTTGAATTGACGTTGTTTTGTGTGATTTAATGCAGTTGCCCAGAAACAGTAACAGTCGTGGTATATCATCGTCAGATACCCCCGGGCCTGTGTCAATTTCGATACTGTCCATCAAATGGAGAGCATCGGAATGGAATATCAGTGGGTATTCGACAATGAGGTATATGTGACTACGCCAGAATAAAGTTATAAAAATCGCGGTTGTAACCCGAATTTATCAATGAATAGTGATACTGTTCCTGTTGAAAGTGCCATTTCTAAACGTAAAGTCATAAAGCATAGTATGAACATATAAAGGGACCCTACCAAAAGCTGACACACACACGCACGCACGCACGCACGCACGCACGCACACACACACACACACACAAATACACACACAGCTTTTAAAGGCTTAAGGGTACGGCTTACATTGAACAGCGGAGTAACATTAAAACATAATATATAGTGTATTCGTTCAACACACTGCCTATTTATGAACATAAACTTACAAAACACCTCTCCCCTGAATCGGAATGAGCTGATAAAAGAAGATAAAATCAGTGAAATCTGTTTATTCCTGCTCTTCAACCAATACCCTTTTTTATTTGAAATATTCTGAATAAACCATTATTTCATTGATCAATTTTTGCACATTTGGCTAAATTGTATTACGGACAATATGATAAATTCTATATGAAATGTAAAATAACTGTTATGGAAGCAGATATACACAAGATTCTAAAGCTTTTTTCTGTATCCTTTCCACACAATTTGTTAAACGTATAACTTCACGCATTACTGTTAAATGTATGCTAAATATATGTACTTATGTGAATAAAATATTGTTTAAACTACATACCTGAGATATCTTTATGTTCGTACAACAAACTGTCTATATACACAAGCTATCTATATGACCGCACAACACAGTGTCTATATACCTGAGATATTTATATGTCCGTGCAACACACTACCTGTATACCATAGCTGTATATATGTCCGTGCAACACACTACCTGTATACCATAGCTGTCTATATATCCGTGCAACACACTACCTGTATACCATAGCTGTATATATGTCCGTGCAACAAAATTTGTATATACCTTAGAGGTCTATATGATCATACAACACAATGCCAATATACATAAGGTATATATATGTCCGTGCAACACAATGCCTAGATACATGAGGTATATATATATATCCGTGCAACACAATGTCTATATACATGAGCTATATATATGTCCATGCAACTAAATGCCTAGATACATGAGGTATATATATGTCCGTGCAACACAATGCCTCGATACGTGAGCTATATATATGTCCGTGCAACTAAATGCCTAGATACATGAGCTATATATATGTCCGTGCAAAACAATGCCTAGATACATGAGGTATATATATGTCCGTGCAACACAATGCCAATATACATGAGGTATATATATGTCCGTGCAACACAATGCCTAGATACATGAGGTATATATATGTCCGTGCAACACAATGCCTAGATACATCAGGTATATATATGTCCGTGCAACACATTGCCTAGATACATGAGGTATATATATGTCCGTGCAACACAATGCCAATAAACATGAGGTATATATATGTCCGTGCAACACAATGCCTAGATACATGAGGTATATATATATGCCTAGATACATAAGGTATATATATATATGTCCGTGCAACACAATGCCTAGATATATGAGGTATATATATGTCCGTGCAACACAATGCCTAGATACATGAGGTATATATATATGTCAGTGCAACACAATGCCTAGATACAAGAGGTATATATATGTCCGTGGAACACAATGCCTAGATACATGAGGTATATATATATGTCAGTGCAACACAATGCCTAGATACAAGAGGTATATATATGTCCGTGCAACACAATGCCTAGATACATGAGGTATATATATATGCCTAGATACATAAGGTATATATATATATGTCCGTGCAACACAATGCCTAGATACATGAGGTATATATATGTCCGTGCAACACAATGCCTAGATACATGAGGTATATATATATGTCAGTGCAACACAATGCCTAGATACAAGAGGTATATATATGTCCGTGCAACACAATGCCTAGATACATGAGGTATATATATATGTCAGTGCAACACAATGCCAATATACATGAGGTATATATATGTCGGTGCAACACAATGCCTAGATACGTGAGCTATATATATGTCCGTGCAACTAAATGCCTAGATACATGAGCTATATATATGTCTGTGCAACACAATGCCTAGATACATGAGCTATATATATGTCCGTGCAACACAATGCCTAGATACATGAGGTATATATATGTCCGTGCAACACAATGTCAATATACATGAGGTATATATATGTCCGTGCAACACAATGCCTAGATACATGAGGTATATATATATGTCCGTGCAACACAATGCCTAGATATATGAGGTATATATATGTCCGTGCGACACAATGCCTAGATACATGAGGTATATATATATGTCAGTGCAACACGATGCCTAGATACGTGAGGTATATATATGTCCGTGCAACACAATGCCTAGATACATGAGGTATATATATGTCCGTGCAACACAATGCCTAGATACATGAGCTATATATATGTCCGTGCAACACAATGCCAATATACATGAGTTATATATATGTCCGTGCAACACAATGCCTAGATACATGAGGTATATATATATGTCCCTGCAACACAATGTCTATATAAATAAGCTATATATATGTCCGTGCAACACAATGCTTAAATACATGAGCTATATATATGTCCGTGCAACACAATGTCTATATACATGAGCTATATATATGTCCGTGCAACTAATTGCCTAGATACATGAGCTATATATATGTCCATGCAACTAAATGTCTATATACATGAGCTATATATATGTCCGTGCAACATAATGCCTAGATACATGAGGTATATATATATCCATGCAACTAAATGTCTGTATACATGAACTATATATATGTCCGTGCAACACAATGCCTAGATACATGAGCTATATATCTGTCCATGCAACTAAATGTCTATATACATGAGCTATATATATGTCCGTGCAACACAATGCCTAGATACATGAGGTATATATATGTCCGTTCAACTAAATGCCTAGATACATGAGGTATATATATGTCCGTGCAACACATTGCCTAGATACATGAGCTATATATATGTCCGTGCAACTAAATGCCTAGATACATGAGCTATATATATGTCCGTGCAACACAATGCCTAGATACATGAGGTATATATATGTCCGTGCAACAAAATGCCTAGATACATGAGCTATATATATGTCCGTGCAACACAATGCCTAGATACATGAGCTATATATATGTCCGTGCAACACAATGCCTAGATACGTGAGCTAAATATATGTCCGTGCAACACAATGCCTAGATACATGAGGTATATATATGTCCGTGCAACACAATGTCTAGATACATGAGGTATATAAATGTCCGTGCAACACAATGCCTAGATACATAAGGTATATATATGTCCGTGCAACACAATGCCAATATACATGAGGTATATATATGTCCGTGCAACACAATGCCTAGATACATGAGGTATATATATATGTCCGTGCAACACAATGCCTAGATACATGAGGTATATATATGTCCGTGCAACACAATGCCTAGATACATGAGCTATATATATGTCCGTGCAACACAATGCCAATATACATGAGGTATATATATGTCCGTGCAACACAATGCCTAGATACATGAGGTATATATATGTCCGTGCAACACAATGCCTAGATACATGAGGTATATATATATGTCAGTGCAACACAATGCCTAGATACATGAGGTATATATATATGTCCGTGCAACACAATGCCAATATACATGAGGTATATATATGTCCGTGCAACACAATGCCTAGATACATGAGGTATATATATATGTCCGTGCAACACAATGCCTAGATACATGAGGTATATATATATATGTCCGTGCAACACAATGCGTAGATACATGAGCTATATATATGACCGTGCAACAAAATGCCTAGATACATGAGGTATATGCATGTCCGTGCAAAACAATGTCTATATACATGAGCTGTATATATCTCCGTGCAACACAATGCTTAGATACATGAGCTATATATATGTCCGTGCAACACAATGTCTATATACATGAACTATATATATGTCCGTGCAACTAAATGTCTATATACATGAGCTATATATATGTCCGTGCAACACAATGTCTATATACATGAGCTATATATATATGTCCGTGCAACACAATGCATAGATACATGAGGTATATATATCTCCGTGCAACTAAATGCCTAGATACATGACCTATATATATGTCTGTGCAACACAATGCCTAGATACATGAGGTATATATATGTCCGTGCAACACAATGCCTAGATACATGAGCTATATATATGTCCGTGCAACACAATGCCTAGATACATGAGGTATATATATATGTCCGTGCAACACAATGCCTAGATACAAGAGGTATATATATGTCCGTGCAACACAATGCCAATATACATGAGGTATATATATGTCCGTGCAACACAATGCCTAGATACATGAGGTATATATATGTCCGTGCAACACAATGCCTAGATACATGAAGTATATATATGTCCGTGCAACACAATGCCAATATACATGAGGTATATATATGTCCGTGCAACACAATGCCTAGATACATGAGGTATATATATGTCCGTGCAACACAATGCCTAGATACATGAGGTATATATATATATGTCCGTTCAACACAATGTCTAGATACATGAGCTCTATATATGTCCGTCCAACACAATGACTAGATACATGAGCTATATATGTGACCGTGCAACAAAATGCATAGAAACATGAGGTTTATATATGTCCGTGCAACACAATGCTTAGATACATGAGCTATATATATATATGTCCGTGCAAAACAATGTCTATATACATGAGCTACATATATATCCGTGCAACTAAATGTCTATATACTTGAGCTATATATATGTCCGTGCAACACAATGCCTAGATACATGAGGTATATATATGTCCGTGCAACTATATGCCTAGATACATGAGGTATATATATGTCCGTGCAACACAATGCCTAGATACATGAGCTATATATATGTCCGTGCAACTAAATGCCTAGATAGATGAGCTATATATATGTCCGTGCAACACAATGCCTAGATAATGAGGTATATATATGTATGTGCAACTAAATGCCTAGATACATGAGGTATATATATATGTCCGTGCAACACAATGCCTAGATACGTGAGGTATATATATGTCCGTGCAACACAATGCCTAGATAATGAGGTATATATATGTATGTGCAACTAAATGCCTAGATACATGAGCTATATATATGTCCGTGCAACACAATGCCTAGATAATGAGGTATATATATGTATGTGCAACTAAATGCCTAGATACATGAGGTATATATATATGTCCGTGCAACACAATGCCTAGATACATGAGCTATATATATGTCCGTGCAACACAATGCTTAGATACATGAGGTATATATATGTCCGTGCAACACAATGCCTAGATACATGAGGTATATATATGTCCGTGCAACACAATGCCTAGATACATGAGGTATATATATGTCCGTGCAACACAATGTCTAGATACATGAGCTATATATATGTCGGTGCAACACAATGCCTAGATACATGAGGTATATATATGTCCGTGCAACACAATGCCTAGATACATGAGGTATATATATGTCCGTGCAACAAAATGTCTAGATACATGAGCTATATATATGTCCGTGCAACACAATGCCTAGATACATGAGCTATATATATGTCGGTGCAACACAATGCCTAGATACGTGAGCTATATATATGTCCGTGCAACACAATGCCTAGATACATGAGGTATATATATGTCCGTGCAACACAATGTCTAGATACATGAGGTATATATATGTCCGTGCAACACAATGGCTAGATACATGAGGTATATATATGTCCGTGCAACACAATGCCAATATACATGAGGTATATATATGTCCGTGCAACACAATGCCTAGATAAATGAGGTATATATATGTCCGTGCAACAAAATGCCAATATACATGAGGTATATATATGTCCGAGCAACACAATGCCTAGATACATGAGGTATATATATGTCCGTGTAACACAATGCCTAGATACATGAACTATATATATGTCCGTGCAACAGAATGCCTACATACATGAGTTATATATATGTCCGTGCAACACAATGCCAGTATACATGAGGTATATATATGTCCGTGCAACACAATGCCTAGATACATGAGGTATATATATATATCCGTGCAACACAATGCCTAGATACATAAGGTATATATATGTCCGTGCAACACAATGCCTAGATACATGAGCTATATATATGACCGTGCAACACAATGCCTAGATACATGAGCTATATATATGTCGGTGCAACACAATGCCTAGATACGTGAGCTATATATATGTCCGTGCAACACAATGCCTAGATACATGAGGTATATATATGTCCGTGCAACACAATGTCTAGATACATGAGGTATATATATGTCCGTGCAACACAATGGCTAGATACATGAGGTATATATATGTCCGTGCAACACAATGCCAATATACATGAGGTATATATATGTCCGTGCAACACAATGCCTAGATAAATGAGGTATATATATGTCCGTGCAACACAATGCCAATATACATGAGGTATATATATGTCCGAGCAACACAATGCCTAGATACATGAGGTATATATATGTCCGTGTAACACAATGCCTAGATACATGAATTATATATATGTCCGTGCAACACAATGCCTACATACATGAGTTATATATATGTCCGTGCAACACAATGCCAGTATACATGAGGTATATATATGTCCGTGCAACACAATGCCTAGATACATGAGGTATATATATATATCCGTGCAACACAATGCCTAGATACATAAGGTATATATATGTCCGTGCAACACAATGCCTAGATACATGAGCTATATATATGACCGTGCAACAAAATGCCTAGATACATGAGGTATATATATGTAGGTGCAACACAATGTATATATACATGAGCTATATATATATGTCCGTGCAACACAATGCTTAGATACATGAGCTATATATATATCCGTGCAACACAATGTCTATATACATGAACTATATATATTTCCGTGCAACTAAATGTCTATATACATGAGCTATATATATATGTCCGTGCAACACAATGCCTAGATACATGAGGTATATATATGTCCGTGCAACACAATGCCAATATACATGAGGTATATATATGTCCGTGCAACACAATGCCTAGATACATGAGGTATATATATGTCCATGCAACACAATGCCTAGATACATGAGCTATATATATGTCCGTGCAACACAATGCCTAGATACATGAATTATATATATGTCCGTGCAACACAATGCCAATATACATGAGGTATATATATGTCCGTGCAACACAATGCCTAGATACATGAGGTATATATATATGCCCGTGAAACACAATGCCCAGATACATGAGGTATATATATGTCCGTGCAACACAATGCCTAGATACATGAGGTATATATATGTCCGTGTAACACAATGCCTAGAGACATGAGCTATATATATGTCAGTGCAACACAATGCCTAGATACATGAGGTATATATATGTCCGTGCAACACAATGCCAGTATACATGAGGTATATATATGTCCGTGCAACACAATGCCTAGATACATGAGGTATATATATGTCCATGCAACACAATGCCTAGATACATGAGCTATATATATGTCCGTGCAACACAATGCCTAGATACATGAGGTATATATATGTCCGTGCAACACAATGCCAATATACATGAGGTATATATATGTCCGTGCAACACAATGCCTAGATACATGAGGTATATATATATGCCCGTGAAACACAATGCCCAGATACATGAGGTATATATATGTCCGTGCAACACAATGCCTAGATACATGAGGTATATATATGTCCGTGTAACACAATGCCTAGAGACATGAGCTATATATATGTCAGTGCAACACAATGCCTAGATACATGAGGTATATATATGTCCGTGCAACACAATGCCAGTATACATGAGGTATATATATGTCCGTGCAACACAATGGCTAGATACATGAGGTATATATATATGTCCGTGCAACACAATGCCTAGATACATGAGGTATATATATGTCCGTGCAACACAATGCCTAGATACGTGAGCTATATATATGACCGTGCAACAAAATGCCTAGATATATGAGGTATATATATGTAGGTGCAACACAATGTCTATATACATGAGCTATATATATATATGTCCGTGCAACACAATGCTTAGATACAGGAGCTATATATATGTCCGTGCAACACAATGTCTATATACATGAACTATATATATGTCCGTGCAACTAAATGTCTATATACATGAGCTTTATATATATGTCCGTGCAAAACAATGCCTAGATACATGAGGTATATATATGTCCGTGCAACTAAATGCCTAGATACATGAGGTATATATATGTCCGTGCAACTAAATGCCTAGATACATGAGCTATATATATGTCCATGCAACACAATGCCTAGATACATGAGGTATATATATGTCCGTGCAACACAATGCCTAGATACATGAGGTATATATATGTCCGTGCAACACAATGCCTAGATACATGAGGTCTATATATGTCCGTGCAACACAATGCCTAAATACATGAGCTATATATATTTCCATGCAACACAATGTCTATATACATGAGCTATATATATGTCCGTGCACGCAATGCCTAGATACATGAGCTATATATATGTCCGTGCAACACAATTCCTAGATACATGAGGTATATATATGTCCGTGCAACACAATGTCTATATACATGAGCTATATATATGTCCGTGCAACACAATGTCTATATACATTAGCTATATATATGTCCGTGCAACTAAATGTCTATATATATGAGCTACATATATGTCCGTGCAACACAATGCCTAGATACGTGAGCTATATATATGTCCGTGCAACACAATAGCTAGATACGTGAGCTATATATATGTCCGTGCAACACAATACCTAGATACATGAGCTATATATATATGTCCGTGCAACACAATGCCTAGATACGTAAGCTATATATATGTCCGTGCAACACAATACCTAGATACGTGAGCTATATATATGTCCGTGCAACACAATGCCTAGATACATGAGCTATATATATGTCCGTGCAACACAATTCCTAGATACATGAGGTATATATATGTCCGTGCAACACAATGTCTATATACATGAGCTATATATATGTCCGTGCAACACAATGTCTATATACATTAGCTATATATATGTCCGTGCAACTAAATGTCTATATATATGAGCTATATATATGTCCGTGCAACACAATGCCTAGATACGTGAGCTATATATATGTCCGTGCAACACAATGCCTAGATACATGAGGTATATATATGTCCGTGGAACACAATGCCTAGATACATGAGCTATATATATATGTCCGTGCAACGCAATGCCTAAATATATGAGGTATATATATGTCCGTGCAACTAAATGCCTAGATACATGAGCTATATATATGTCCGTGCAACACAATGCCTAGATACATGAGGTATATATATGTCCGTGCAACACAATGCCTAGATACATGAGGTATATATATGTCCGTGCAACACAATGCCTAGATACATGAGGTCTATATATGTCCGTGCAACACAATGCCTAAATACATGAGCTATATATATTTCCATGCAACACAATGTCTATATACATGAGCTATATATATGTCCGTGCAACACAATGCCTAGATACATGAGCTATATATATGTCCGTGCAACACAATTCCTAGATACATGAGGTATATATATGTCCGTGCAACACAATGTCTATATACATGAGCTATATATATGTCCGTGCAACACAATGTCTATATACATTAGCTATATATATGTCCGTGCAACTAAATGTCTATATATATGAGCTATATATATGTCCGTGCAACACAATGCCTAGATACATGAGGTATATATATGTCTGTGCAACTAAATGCCTAGATACATGAGGTATATATATGTCCGTGCAACACAATACCTAGATACGTGAGCTATATATATGTCCGTGCAACCAAATGCTTAGATACATGAGGTATATATATGTCCGTGGAACACAATGCCTAGATACATGAGCTATATATATATGTCCGTGCAACGCAATGCCTAGATATATGAGGTATATATATGTCCGTGCAACACAATGTCTAGATACATGAGGTATATATATATATATATATGTCCGTGCAACACACTACCTGTATACCTTAGCTGTATATATGTCCGAGCAACACAATGCCTAGATACATGAGCTATATATATGTCCGTGCAGCACAATGCCTAGATACATGAGGTATATATATGTCCGTGCAACACAATGCCTAGATATATGAGGTATATATATGTCCGTGCAACACAATGACTAGATACGTGTGGTATATATATGTCCGTGCAACACACTACCTGTATACCTTAGCTGTATAGATGTCCGTGCAACACAATGCCTAGATACATGAACTATATATATATCCGTGCAACACAATGCCTAGATACATGAGGTATATATATGTCCGTGCAACACAATGCCTAGATACATGAGCTATATATATGTCCGTGCAACACAATGCCTAGATACATGAGGTATATATATGTCCGTGCAACACAATGCCTAGATACATGAGCTATATATATGTCCGTGCAACACAATGCCTAGATACATGAGGTTTATATATGTCCGTGCATTACAATACCTAGATACATGAGGTATATATATATATGTCCGTGCAACACAATGCCTAGATACATGATGTGTATATATATATATATATGTCCGTGCAACACAATGCCTAGATACATGAGCTATATATATGTCCGTGCAACACAATGTCTATATACATGAGCTATATATATGTCCGTGCAACACAATGTCTATATACATGAGCTATATATATGTCCGTGCAACACAATGTCTATATACGTGATCTGTATATATGTCCGTGCAACACAATGTCTAGATACGTAAGCTATATATATGTTCGTGCAACACAATGCCTAGATACATGATGTATATATATGTCCGTGCAACACAATGCCAGTATACATGAGGTATATATATATGTCCGTGCAACACAATGCCTAGATACATGAGGTATATATATATAGGTCCGTGCAACACAATGCCTAGATACATGAGCTATATATATGTCCGTGCAACACAATGTCTATATACATGAGCTATATATATGTCCGTGCAACACAATGTGTATATACATGAGCTATATATATGTCCGTGCAACACAATATCTATATACGTGAGCTGTATATATGTCCGTGCAACACAATGTCTAGATACGTGAGCTATATATATGTTCGTGCAACACAATGCCTAGATACATGAGGTATATATATGTCCATACAACACAATGCCTATATACATGAGCTATATATATGTCCATACAAGACAAAGGCTAGATGCATTATTTATATATATATATATGTCCATACAACACAATGCCTAGATACATGAGCTATATATATGTCCATACAACACAATGCCTATATACATGAGCTATATATATGTCCATACAACACAATGCCTATATACATGAGCTATATATATGTCCATAAAACACAATGCCTATATACATGAGCTATATATATGTCCATACAACCCAATGCCTATATACATGAGCTATATATATGTCCATAGAAGACAATGTCTATATACATGAGTTATATATATGTCCATACAAGACAATGGCTATATACATGAGCTATGTATATGTCCATACAAGACAATGCCTATATACATGAGCTATATATATGTCCATACAAGACAATGCCTATATACATGAGCTATATATATGTCCATACAAGACAATGTCTATATACATGAGTTATATATATGTCCATACAAGACAATGGCTATATACATGAGCTGTATATATTTTCGTACGACACAATGTTTATGTACGTAAAGTTATTTTATGCTATCAATACTCGTGAATATAATGCGATCGATACATGTAGTTCTCCGACCCTCCCTCTGAAACCGTTTTGCTAATTTGCCAATTGATCAGTTGATTTAATCCGTTGTTTAAAAACTTCATTTAAAATATTGAAATATTTTTCAAACATTAATGAAGCATTAATGCAAAAGGTTTCCTAGAATCAGCGTCTGTTGATTTACAAGTTACATTGCTCGATAATAGAAGGAGCAGCACCGTTATTTATACAGATTCTAAACAATACACGAATAAATAAAACAACGATGCCAACCTATAGTGCTCCATTAAGAAAGCATCCATGCCAGCATCTATTGGTTGTTCCTTCTCAAGGAACACTTATGGTTGACAATTTACACTTGACTGAGCAGGTAATGTAAACAATGTACGGTCAAAGGCATGCCGAACAGTAGGGTGCCGCCATCTTAATCTTGTTCTCTGTTCTATAACGGTACCCATTCAAAATTTCGTAGTACGCAGAGGACCAGTATGTTGCTTTCTTGGACTTATGCATATTCATTACAAATAGCCTCTATGCCATTGTATATTCATGCGCCTTAAAGTCAGTCTATTGTAAAAATACAAGTTTTAACAGCAGACCGACAAGGATCAATTATTCGTATAGATTATTAACCCCTGTACTCAATATTTTATAATATAGAATAGAGATTATTATAATGAATATGCATAGACTCCCACTAAATAATAGTCACTGTCACGTGATAATTTGGCTTCAAATATATCTGTGCAATATTGGACATCTGTAACATGATTGTTCTAAAATCAGATTTCTTTAAAATACAGAATATTGTATAATATGCGCTAGAAGGAACCTTTTGTTAGGCAAAATCTTGTTTTATATTTATAATGAACAAAATTCTGTTTTCGTCGTGTTAAACATATTATAAACAAAATTACAAGCTCGTAACCAATAAGTATAATTTACTTTCAACTTTTATTTACACTTTACCATAGCCGCTTAATATTTCCTTCCACTTCTTGAATGTATTCAGAAGTGCAGATGTTATCAAAGACACCTTTCTTCCTTATCTACAACAATAACAACAGTAACACTGATGAATGCTCGTCTATGTTTATCAGGCAGGCCATTACACATGTTTTGGTATTTAGCACCTTTTCACACAGAACTTTCTAATCGTATTTTGAACATACCTTAATTATGTCAATATTTGAGGCTGAAACTGTCACGTGTGTGTGTGTTTCTATCGATCCGTGGTGTGAACTATTTGTACTTGTTGCCAGCGAGTTTGCTGTGCGATGTTTCTGTATGTAATACAAAACAAACCTTCTTCCGTGTTATGGCATTAAGAATCACAGTTTTTATATTTGTTTTCTTCATTAAATAAGGATAAACTAGTTGATATTATGTAATAGCAAACCTCTAACAAACAAGAGTAAATGAGTATTAATGGATGGCTGGATGAATAAAGAATGAATAATTTTGCATTCAATCATTGTCTGTAATTCATAGGTAACACGTTTTCAATTGTGAACTGTTTATCTTTTCTGACTTAATGATAGCAAACGTCATTGATTTAATACATATATAATAAAACTATTACAAACTTACCAAAAAAACTGTAAAACAAAGGAAATCGACAATACAAGCTAACTATAATCTATAACATACAATGTACTTAATTGGCACATATATGTCTTCGGTTTTAAACAAGTTTAACATTTTTCATTTTCATTGACCGAGACGTGTATAAATTACATCAGTATCAAAAGGCTGCTGGTAATCTCATGGTGTTATCTTAAATCTCATGGTGTTATCTTTAATCTTAAGTTTATCACTCTTTCCTGGTTTAAACTTTTTATTTGTGGCATTTTCAAGTAACCAAATTATATAGTCGATAACATTTATTTTCATATGTTACTCTTTGTTGTTTTTTTTCTATATCTTAAAAAAATAAATGTCAATTTTATATTGATCAAGGTCACTTGACGCCATTTGTCAATATGCTGATTTCAAACAACATGAAATGCATGCTTTAATAGTTCTGTGTTTCTGGTTAATACTCATTTAAAAAGCTGTAAAACTCGAATAGGATTTCACACTCTTACATATATCGACTTCAAATGATTTGTCTTTAAAGCTGGTTCATTTTCACGCAGTTTACCCTTTTAATTACCGGTATATCACATTTACTGCCAGATAATTTAACATTTTGAACAGTCGGCAACGCTTTTAGATGCTGGACATCGATAACGTGATATATGAAATATGTTAATGCATTGTTGTCACATTATGTTATAGTGTCTCCGCCGCAACGGATGTAATTATGTTATTGCATTGTTGTCACATTATGTTATAGTGTCTCCGCCGCAACGGATGTAATTATGTTATTGCATTGTTGTCACATTATATTATAGTGTCTCCGCCGCAACGGATGTAATTATGTTAATGCATTGTTGTCACAATATGTTATAGTGTCTCCGCCGCAACGAATGTAATTATGTTATTGCATAGCTGTCACAATATGTTATAGTGTCTTTGCCGCAACGATTATAATTATGTTATTGCATTGTTGTCACATTATGTTAAAGTGTTTCCGCCGCAACGGATGTAATTATGTTATTGCATTGTTGTTACAATCTATATAGTGTCTCCGCCGCAACAGATGTAATTATGTTATTGCATTGTTGTCACAATATATTATAGTGTCTCTGCCGCAACGAATGTAATTATGTTATTGCATAGCTTTCACAATATGTTATAGTGTCTTTGCCGCAACGAATGTAATTATGTTATTGCATTGTTGTCACATTATATTATAGTGTCTCCGCCGCAACGGATGTAATTATGTTATTGCATTGTTGTCACAATATATTATAGTGTCTCCGCCGCAACGGATGTAATTATGTTATTGCATTGTTGTCACATTATGTTATAGTGTCTCCGCCGCAACGGATGTAATTATGTTATTGCATTGTTGTCACAATATATTATAGTGTCTCTGCCGCAACGAATGTAATTATGTTATTGCATAGCTGTCACAATATGTTATAGTGTCTTTGCCGCAACGATTATAATTATGTTATTGCATTGTTGTCACAATATGTTATAGTGTCTTTGCCGCAACGATTATAATTATGTTATTGCATTGCTGTCACAATATGTTATAGTGTCTTTGCCGCAACGATTATAATTATGTTATTGCATTGCTGTCACAATATGCTATAGTGTCTTTGCCGCAACGAATATAATTATGTTATTGCAGTGCTGTCACAATATGTTATAGTGTCTCTGCCGCAACGAATATAATTATGTTATTGCATTGCTGTCACAATATGTTATAGTGTCTCTCAGCAACGAATAAGTGTTATTGCATGGTTGCTACTCTATTATAACATGTGTTGTCATGGACTGTTATAGATTTATCACCGCAACGAACGTATGGTATTGAATACAGTATAACAATAAAACCTGCAGCACAATGCAAATATGGTACTGCATACGTTGCAACGATATGTATAAATGACGTCACACAGCAAATAAGGTATGACATCGAATTCGTTGCAATAATATGTAATAGTGTCAACGCTGAAATAGAACTTGTTATAACGATATGTACTAATGCTTGGTGAAGACTAAAATTATGATATAAAAATATATACAAAATGTGCACCTAGGCTAATTAATATATGGCATTAAAAAACGATGCATCGATACGTAATTGTATTATTGTTAACAATAAAGGTATGTCATAACATAAAATTCATCGATACGTAATAGTACTTTCGTTAACAATAAAGGTATGCCATGACATACAATGCATCGATACGTAATAGTACTTTCGTTAACAATAAAGGTATGTCATGACATACAATGCATCGATACGTAATAGTTCTTTCGTTAACAATAAAGGTATGTCATGACATACAATGCATCGATACGTAATTGTACTTTCGTTAACAATAAAGGTATGTCATGACATACAATGCATCGATACGTAATAGTACTTTCGTTAACAATAAAGGTATGCCATGACATACAATGCATCGATACGTAATTGTACTTTCGTTAACAATAAAGGTATGCCATGACATACAATGCATCGATACGTAATAGTTCTTTCGTTAACAATAAAGGTATACCATGACATACAATGCATCGATACGTAATTGTACTTTCGTTAACAATAAAGGTATGCCATGACATACAATGCATCGAAACGTAATAGTACTTTCGTTAACAATAAAGGTATGCCATGACATACAATGCATCGATGCGTAATAGTACTTTCGTTAACAATAAAGGTATGCCATGACATACAATGCATCGATGCGTAATAGTACTTTCGTTAACAAAAAAGGTATGCCACGACATACAATGCATCGATGTGTAATAGTACTGTCGTTAACAATAAAGGTATGCCATGACATACAATGCATCGATACGTAATAGTTCTTTCGTTAACAATAAAGGTATGCCATGACATACAATGCATCGATACGTAATTGTACTTTCGTTAACAATAAAGGTATGCCATGACATACAATGCATCGATACGTAATAGTACTTTCGTTAACAATAAAGGTATGCCATGACATACAATGCATCGATACGTTATAGTACTTTCGTTAACAATAAAGGTATGCCATGACATTCAATGCACCTATACGTAATAGTAATGCATCGATACGTAATTGCATTTTCGTTAAAAATAATGGTATGCCATGACATACACTGCATCGATACGTTACAGTACTTTCTTTAACAATAAAGGTATGCCATTAAATACAAAGCATCGACACGTAATAGTACTTGCGTTAACAATAAAGGTATGCCATGACATACAATGCATCGAAACGTAATTGTACTTTCGTTAACAATAAAGGTATGCCATGACATACAATGCATCGACACGTAATAGTACTTTCGTTAACAATAAAGGTATGCCATGACATACAATGCATCGACACGTAATTGTACTTTCGTTAACAATAAAGGTATGTCATGACATACAATGCATCGACACGTAATTGTACTTTCGTTAACAATAAAGGTATGCCATGACATACAATGCATCGACACGTAATTGTACTTTCGTTAACAATAAAGGTATGTCATGACATACAATGCATCGACACGTAATTGTACTTTCGTTAACAATAAAGGTATGCCATGACATACAATGCATCGACACGTAATAGAACTTTCGTTAACAAAAAAGGTATGCCATAACATTCAATGCACCTATACGTTATAGTACTTTCGTTAACAAAAAGGTATGACATAACATACAATGCATCGGTACGTAATTATACTTTTGGTAACAATAAAGGTATGCCATGACATACAATGCATCGATATGTTATAATGCTTTTGTTAACAATAAAGGTATGCCATAACATACAATGCATCGATAAGTAATTGTACTTTCGTTAACAATAAAGGTATGCCATGACATACAATGCATCGATACGTAATTGTACTTTCGTTAACAATAAAGGTATGCCATGACATACAATGCATCGCTACGTAATAGTACTTTCGTTAACAAAAAAGGTATGCCATAACATTCAATGCATCGATACGTAATTATACTTTTGTTAACAATAAAGGTATGCCATAACATACAATGCATCGATACGTAATTATACTTTTGTTAACCATTAAGGTATGCCATGACATACAATGCATCGATACGTAATTATCATTTTGTTAACAATAAAGGTATACCATGACATACAATTCATCGATAGGTAATTATACTTTTGTTAACAATAAAGGTATGCCATGACATACAATGCATCGATAGGTAATTATACTTTTGTTAACAATAAAGGTATGCCATAACATACAATGCATCGATATGTAATAGTACTTTTGTTAACAATAAAGGTATGCCATAACATACGATACATCGATACGTAATTATACTTTTGTTAACAATAAAGGTATACCATAACATACAATGCATCGATACGTAATAGTACTTTTGTTAACAATAAAGGTGTGCCATAACATACAATGCATCGATACGAAATTATACTTTTGTTAACAATAAAGGTATGCCATGACATACAATGCATCGATACGTAATTATACCTTTGTTAACAATAAAGGTATGCCATAACATACAATGCATCGATACGTAATTATACTTTTGTTAACAATAAAGATATGCCATAGCATACAATGCATCGATACGTAATAGTACTTTTGTTAACAATATAGGTATGCCATAAAATACAATGCATCGATACGTAATTATACTTTCGTTAACAATAGAGGTATGCCATGAAATACAATGCATCGATATGTAATAGTACTTTCGTTTACAATAAAGGTATGCCATGACATACAATGCACCTATACGTAATAGTACTTTCGTTAACAATAAAGGTATGCCATGAGATACAATGCACCTATACGTAATAGTACTTTCGTTAACAATAAAGGTATGCCATAACATACAATGCATCGATATGTAATAGTACTTTTGTTAACAATAAAGGTACGCCATGACATACAATGCACCTATACGTAATAGTTCTTTCGTTAACAATAAAGGTATGCCATGACATACAATGCATCGATTTGTTATAGTACTTTTGTTAACAATAAAGATATGCCATGACATTCAATGCATCGATATGTAATAGTACTTTTGTTAACAATAAAGGTATGCCATGACATACAACACATCGATATATAATAGTACTTTTGTTAACAATAAAGGTATGCCATGACATACAACGCATCGATATGTAATAGTTCTTTCGTTAACAATAAAGGTATGCCATGACATACAATGCACCTATACGTAATAGTACTTTTGTTAACAATGAAAGTATGCCATGACATACAATGCATCGATATGTAATAGTACTTTTGTTAACAATAAAGGTATGCCATAACATACAATGCACCTATACGTAATAGTACTTTTGTTAACAATAAAGGTATGCAATGACATACTATGCATCGATATGTAATAGTACTTTTGTTAACAATAAAGGTATGCCATAACATACAATGCATCGATATGTAATAGTACTTTTGTTAACAATAAAGGTATGCCATAACATACAATGCACCTATACGTAATAGTACTTTTGTTAACAATAAAGGTATGCCATGACGTACAATGCACCTATACGTAATAGTACTTTTGTTAACAATAAAGGTATGCCATGACATACAATGCACCTATACGTAATAGTACTTTTGTTAACAATAAAGGTATGCCATGACATACAATGCATCGATACGTAATAGAACCTTTGTTAATAGAAATATGTGACATTACATCAGATACCTGTGTTAAAGTAAGGTTGTCATATTTCATATTTTGTATGACCAAAATCGCAATAAAAGTATGATACCAAAATATTTTGCTTAGATATGTTAGGTATGTAACAGATCCTTTGTAACAATAAATTTATGATAAAACATGTGTCACAATGCGATGTTATAGTGCTGTATTTGCAATAAAAGTGTTGTTTTTTATTGACGTGTTAGTTTAAATGCATTGCTATGATATGTTTAAGTATCTTGCTATCAATATGATATGGCATTACATACGTTGCAAAAGTATGTCATTTTACCTTAACTGGCAAATACAGGGTGAAATACCATTCTAGTTTTCTAGTCACACTATTTCCTTCGATATATCAAGCATACGGTTTTGCATATATAGCCACAATTCGTTAAAGTACATTTGCTGTAGTAAAGGTACGGCATTGCATTTATTGTCACACCAGGTAATACTGCATATGCTGCAGTAGAAATTTGACATAGCACGATAGACCGAACATACTGCCGTGAGGGTAGGGTATTGCATTCATTGTCAATATTTTGTATTACCTTTGCATAAATAAAGGTAGTTGATGGCAGTCACCGTTATAATTACATGTATGTTCGCGGCAATTAAAGTATGATACTGCATTCGATACGCAATTGTGTTCAAACTGCAATGATGATGTATCATGGTATCCATGGCCACAACATGTTATAGTGCTTCGCTGCAATAAAAATATGATATAACATAGTTCCCACAGCAGTATGTTATATTGCCTTTGCTGTAATGAAGGTATACAATTACCTTATTACCACATTTTGTTAAAGAAATGCATTGTTGCCAATATATGTTATAGTGTGTTTTACGCAATAAAAGTATGATATTGTATTGTTGTCGCAACATGTTAAAGTGTTTTACTGCAATGAAAGTATGGTATTGTATTGTTGTCGCAACACGTTAAAGTGTTTTACGCAATGAAAGTATCATATTATATTGTTGTCGCAACATGTTAAAGTGTTTTACTGCAATGGAAGTATCATATCGTATTGTTGTCGCAACATGTTAAAGTGTTTTACTGCAATGAAAGTATCATATCGTATTGTTGTCGCAACATGTTAAAGTGTTTTACGCAATGAAAGTATCATATGTTATTGTTGTCGCAACATGTCAAAGTGTTATACTGCAATGAAAGTATGATATCGTATTGTTGTCGCAACATGTTAAAATGTTTTATTGCAATGAAAGTATAATATTGCATTGTTCCAACAATATGCTAAATATCCCTTCTACCGTTAGATATGCTATAGTGTTTAATTTTACAATATGTAAAATGCATGGATTAATATCTCATTTGACGTCACGATACGTATACACTTCTTCGCTATGTCCGTTGTGACGAGATATGGGATAATGTTTGCGACATAGTATTCTTTGTCCCAATACGTTGGAAAGATTATTTAATATCACATGCGTAGCAAAAATATGAAATAAAGTCTTTGTTTTACGATATGCTATACTGCTAACGCAGCGATAAATTGTAATTATCCGTTCTTGTTGTACTTTCTCACTAGAACAACAGCGAGCATGTTTCGTGAAATTTGGATGAACTGATTTCACAGTCGATGTAAAACACACATTATTACATATGCTTTTTGGCAGTATATTGCTTTGACAGTTGGTATCCATATATTTTAGTTCCTATTTATATTTTAAGAAAATACGATTTTATAAGACACAACAGCCAATAATTAAAGGTCTATAGCATCATGTTATTTTATAAAAAATATAGCTATTGCGTTTGGACGACAGTGGAATAAATTTCGTACACATTACGTTATTTTATTTCAATTCAGTTTGTGAGACTGTTTTAAACCTTTTGAATGCCCCTCGCCTTATACTTATCATCATGTAACAGTGTACGGCAAACACAGTACCTTGTAATTGGTCCAATTACAGGGTGGTATATAAACTGACTTGTTGTTACCTCTACATCAGTCCGATCTCTAGCGGTACACTAGCAGTGCCACTATAATCATGGTGACAGGCAAGTGTTTTCTCGTGCTGGTCTTGGCGACCGTCGCCATGGCAGCCGTGTCTCCAAGGGCGTGCAGTGAGGAGATGGATATGCTGAGAGAACAGATAGCAGAGAATATGAAAATGAAAGCAATTATTATGGAGAAACTTGTAAGCTTGGAAGACGAGCTCGAGGTCAACGAACCGAGTGAGTTATAATTGAATTTTTTTCTTGTATGATTACTATAATTGAAAATTGATTATTTTTGTCAATGACTTATTTTTTCATTTTTCAAGGCAATACTTTCTCGGTTTTACAATATTATGTGCTAACATAAATCAGAATCTGAAATGAGTACTCGGATAATGTTGTATGTTTTTACGAGCATTTAATTCTGTAAATGGTGTCTGTTTGTGTAAATGTGACTTTATGCATTCTACAAACTGTTCAAATAGAAGCAGATACATTATTCAGTGTAACGGAAATGTTCATGAAAAATATATTGTGTTTTTTTAATATAAATTACCAAATTATTAGACTAGTGAATGCAGGGAGTTGCATCATTAATATATTGTAATAAGCAACAAAAACAACATTTTCATATTCAGTAACACGATTTTAGATATGCATTAATTTTATTTAAACAACGTTTATGGTGTATCATTTCATTTTTTATTCAGTAAACATGACGCTTATAAATGAAAAGGGACCATTTATACACTTTGAACAAAATATTTGTTCGAATGAACAACAAGGAAACATTAATATTGATACTATTTTTTGTTTGTACTTACAATATAACTGGGATGTTAGAAAATTGCACACGTCAGGCCAGTTAGTTATATATTATGTTTAATTTTTCCATGCAATATACGCCAAGACACACGTCAAGATAAACGCCTTTCTTCCCTACTCTTTTCTTTTTTTTTGAACGGTTGTGATACCAAATACCGTTATGTTGACGGAATGGTAATTTTTTCTTGGATATATATAATGATAAAATACATCTTTAAGTTTTTGTTACTTTTTGCTGTTGATACAATTATTTTGGCTGACTCAGCAAATGTTTTGCAAAATGCCTAAATTATTATCAAACTGTAGAATCTTCCGGTAACCATTACAAAATACAGAATTCCTATTTCTTTAAACAGTTAACAATATATTTGCAATTTTATATTTATACATATAACTTAGAATAATAAGAAAAAGCGAAACAGAGTATGGCATATATGTATTATTATTATTGTTTATTGTTATTGTTTATTATTATTATTACTATAAGACATTAAAGAAAAAAATAGTAATTTCGTCGAGATTATAAGCGCATGAATATGAAAATTTATTTAATATCTTTTCTGTTACTGTTTATCAAATTGCACATTTTAAAACGTTATAATTTACAAATGTCCATTTAAATAAAACGTACTTCTTGTTCCAACATGTGACAATAAGAGTTACATTAAAAAATCAATTTACAAATGAATGGTAAACTTTAATTGAAAACTCTAGCAAAATCAGGCTCTGTAGGATATTCAAACCTTCCTTTGGATACTAACAATTTATTTTCAATTCATTTGTATGGGCAAAATTTCAGCAAACATATGTATGGTGTCCCGTTTGGGCCATCACGGAATATCTATTAAATTAAGTCAATACAACGAAACAACGAAACTACGATGATCAAAAGTCGAAACAACGAAACTACCATGGTTTAAAGTCGAAACAATAATGGTGAAATGATTTTGATATTTCACCGTCTTAGTTTCGACATTTGCATATAATAATTTCGTTGTTTCGTTATTTTATATGCATGTGCCTATTTAAAATATTTAATATAGTAATAACAATAACATATTACACTATATACGTTTTGAATGATTTAAGAATCATTGTATATGTGATATATCTGATTAGTATTAACAATGTATCTTTTGTAAAAGCACACATCACGTTGAAAACATCAAAGTCATTATTGTTTTTATGGTAAGATTTAAAACAAGTAATCACAGGCTTCAAAATGAATTAGGAAACAGTCAAATGAATTTGTGATTTGTGTGGAAATAAAAAAGCAGATGTGCACAACTATCGTTTGGAATTTAGATAGTATCTTAATAAAAGGACTTAAACGGCATACCAAAAATATTTTTTATTTTACAAATAATGTTATTTGTCAAAACAATTCTCCCAAGGACCAGGCAGAAAATATCGCCCCATTGGTGCAAAAAGGTACCAAGTACCTTCTTATTCCATATACACTTGGTACCTTATTGCACCAATGGGACGATATAATGATATATTTATGTAAATGTGTGAGTACTTTCCCGATAGTTAAACACTGTTATTATAATAACACCTAAATATGTATCTAATTTGATAATGTTGTATTGCAAATTTTTACATTTCAAATATCAATGTGTAACACAAATAGTGAATAAAATGCAAAAGGGTCGGGCTACACATTTTAACAACATTAGTAACAGAACCTGCAAATGCGTCAAAATGTCAATATCTGTCAAAGTGACGATATTTTTGCAATACAACGCAACACATATATATTATATGATATATTTACAGTCAATACATGTTACAGATAAAATGGTTAATTATATGTGTATTTTTGCAGCTCACATAATTATTTTAATTATGTAAAAAATGACTTATCTTTAAATGTGTAAGACTAACGTTAAGGACAAACGAAAAACTACTTTAAACATTCATGTAATGGGCTTTTAATGAGTGTACGTTTAAAAGACTGTGATTTTTTTTTATTCTCTAACAAAAACCAGTCTGTAGTACGGACCCAGCTCTCTCGATTGGGTCCGTTAAATAGCAATGTTGGGAAAGCCGCATTGGAGCACGTTGATTGGTCAGTTGGTTCAAATAAAAGTTTGATTGAGTCACAGTCTAGTAAGCGTTCAATTACTATGAATTGTTGGACAGGAATGTAATTCCCTGCTTTTTTTGATTGGTGGTAAATAGACCTGATTCGGAAATATCAGGTTCTGGGATCGACTAAACCAAAAACGCATTGGTAATCTCATTTTGAAGGATGTCATTGGGTAAGTAAAGGATGGTTGAGGGAGTCAAGACAATGAGGTTTAACAACATGTTCAATACATAATAGATTGTATGTGATATATCTAGTTTTATTGGTGGAAAAAAATCTGAGTAGAACCACCATCCTTCAGCAAATTATTAGAAAAACCTTCTCACATAAACTTTTGGGCCGCGTCAAATGAAAAATAAATGATCAAACTAAAGTACTATTAGTTTTATTTGGTATACTTTTGGGAGTACTATGCTTTGGAATAGTTTCAGGGTAAAACTTAAATACATGTTTATTTATAATTGTGGTCAACATGAACGTGTCTTCCGTAAAATGGAAGTGTATGCTGAACACCAAACTATCCGCCAGTTTGATATGAAATGTTTACGTTATTTTATTAGAAATACATTTGTGAAGCGAATGATGCATCTTTGGAGCATCGAACCCATACCCAGACGGTCGTGTGTTCGATCCTCCCCCACGGCTATGTGCGGTGTCCTTCACCAGGATACATTTTCCGCATATGTTTAGTACTGGTTATAGCCAGGAAGACTTCAAGCGTGATTTCTATAAGTTGTAATGACTTGTTTCGCAATCAAAGTAAAATAAATAAGTTTAAATTAAAACACACTCGGCACTATCAAAATCGAGTCAATGTCATCCAATTATCAAATCAAAAGTAAACATTCTTGTATATGGGAGTATTACCATATTAAGATATTAATCTCTTATTGCCATCTGAAACGCTTAATTTAATGGAAACATTAACAATTTTATTAAACTTAACGAAGTTAAATTTGTATTTTTTTTATAAAAAAAAAATCTTAAAAATTGATATTTCTTTGAAACTTTATCTAACTTGGTTATACACACTAATGGAAATTAACATATGTTACACTATTTATCATAAATGTCAACGTATATTGAAATATTTTTTCACTCATTTACAATGGTTGTGTCCTTTTACAAACTGAGAGCCTAAATACATACTGAGGTATTCTAATTTCATATTTGCATCATGCAGATATATCATTTTTGGAAAAAAGAATAAGGTGAAAAATTATAATTATAACCATGTATCCTTTTAAAGACAACCTGAGTCCTCCAGGCCGAATGGCGCCGTCACAAGATCACGTATCTTTCACCGCTAAGGTCATAGGCTCGAGTCCCGTTCGTTCCAACATTTTATGTGAGAAAGCTTTTCCAGTTATTAGCGGAAGGACGGTGGTTCCATTTCCATTCATTCTGAGGTCTTCCTCCATCAATATAACTAGATATGCCGTAATTATATTACCTGAAATGCGTTAAAACAAATAGTTTCAAAAATTCCAAAACACATACATCAGCAATCTATACCTTTTTATCCTCATTGTTTAGCTTAGTCAGTTGAAAGATAACAATTTAAATCATGGTTAGTTTAAATTCGACTGTAAATAAACCGTGACAGTCTGGTTTACATGTTTGAAATTGCTTAATCAGCAAGAACGTGTGTGCCAAACACTGCGTCATGGGAACTTGGTTTGTGGGCGTTTGTACCTGAAATAAAATACGGAATCAGCTAGACTAAGTTTAGTTTTGTTGATAAGGCTGGTACAGCATCTCTAAATCCTTCGTTATACATCTCATCATAAACATTTCACCGATAGTATGATACCAATGCGTTTTTGTTAGTTTGTTAATTTGTGTGTGTTTTTATTAACTGATGGATATGCTTCATTTATGTTTTCTTATTTATTAGGTAAACCTAGGAACAAGTAATCCGATTCATATCATATAGGCCTTTATTCATCAGTAGTGTATCATGCTAATATCACATATGCCTTTATACACAAGTATTGTATCATACTGATATCACATATGCATTTATTCACCAGGATTGTATCATACTGATATCACATATGTCTTTATTCACCAGTATTGTATCATATTGATATCATATATGCCTTTATTCATCAGAAATGTACTAGCTTATATCACATAGGCATATATTCACCAGTATTGTATCATACTGATATCGTATATGCCTTTATTCATATGTTGTGTACTAGTTTATATCACATAGGCATTTATTCACCAGTATTGTATCATATCACATATGCATTTTTATAATGTACATGATAGAGTATGGCCGTAGACACATGTATATACTATATTTACTGACACGTGTTTGTATTTTTCAGACGTGAAGAGACATAAGAGAAGTTACTACCTGGCCGGACCAGCAGGACCTGTCGGAGAGCCAGGTTTGTAAACTATATTCACACTAGTGCAAAATCATGTCAACACATAATATCAATAACTTCACGACCAGATAAAGTAATTAAAATGACCATGGCAGTACTTTAACACTTTAATATTTAGTGGCGAGTACGGGAGGCCCGTCGTTCCATTCAAAATTTTCTCCAGCAATTCATATACTATTTATAATAAATACAGTTTCCTTAATATTGCTTTAAATACCACGACACAGCCCCTAGTTGAATTAATAACAGAAAGTGTTCTACTGGATGTAACACGTATATAATATGTTTATGTACTTGCCTGAAAACAGAACAATTGCATGTCGCATTACATTAAGTTAAATGCATTGTTAAAGGATATCATTTTATTGAGGAGATGGCTCCTTCCAAATACTCACAATTCTAACAGTGAAGTTTATCTTTGTTCACCAAACGATAATTATAAACTGACCTTCCACTACATGCACTGTATTGTTGTGGAACGCCAGGGCCAGGGTCAGAGGTCGACCATCGGACCCGGGATTGGAGAGTCGCAGATTCGAAACTCCGTCACGGTTATGTGTGGTGTCCTTAACCACGACACTATCAACGATGTGCTAAGTACTGGCTCTACCCAGGAAAACTTCGAGCGGGATTTGTGAAAGTTGTTACTTGTTTCACAATCGAAGTAAATTAAATAAGTTTAAATATATATTATCAAATATTCCTAATAATGACTTCATGATAGTTAACAAGCGATTACTTATGCTAATTAGTTGATAACTCGCAGTGTTCACGTTGGATTTTAAGATATATTATAGTAGACATTAATCTCAGTGCTTTTTAAACGACTACTCGTTTAACATAACTTGTATTGCTATGTCCGCACACAGTTCTTATAGTGTTAATTGGAAGAGAAATGAATCCATCTTAGTATTTCAAATGTCAAGTCTTCGTTTGCCTTTGTCATTAAAAGTAAACCGATCAGTATTTCAATACGGACAGTTTTTAAGTGTTTTTCACGAATGGTCATTTTATATCATCAATCTATTTTTATTCGGTACATATTCGAAATGCAAAGATTTAATCTATCTATGAACAGAACAGAACATTTTTTTTTAGACTTGAGCATCGTAGCTCATCGTCATATACAAACATTTTCAAAATATGCAACGTGATGGTTACAATAGTATACATAGTTCTAAATCAATATTGGTGAGAGTGGTTTTAAAAACATAATCATATTGCAAAATTAAGTAATAGATCTTACAGTATATCGTCAACCAATATTAGTATATAATTTTCATGATATTTTAATTAACATATTTATGTATATGAAATATTTTACATAATTTATCAGATTGTTTTTGAAAGCTTTTGTCCAATATGATCATAATTCTGTTAACAACGGTTTTCGGTTTGTATTTAATAAGCCTATAAACTTTACCATATTCGGTCGTCTGGTGTAATATGTTGGTATATATTTATCTCTTTTTTGATTATAGAATGTTAACAATAATAAAATGATATTCGTTTTCTATTTCATTTCGAGTACACGCTATACACGTACATATGTTAAAACCGGTGTATCATAAAGTTTAAACACTTATCGGATTCGATCTATTAGAAGACAAAAACTTAATGATTACCTTGCATAACTTACAGGTACTCCAGGTCTACCAGGTAATGACGGTATTGCTGGACCCCCAGGTGCCCAGGGAGAGACAGGAGATAAGGGAGATGTTGGTTCACGTGGACCAGTTGGACCACAGGGTCTTCAGGGAGAACAGGGACCTCTAGGACCCGTTGGAGAACAGGGAGATAGAGGAGAGTTTGGAGCACCAGGAGTTCCCGGTGAAAAAGGAGATGAAGGACAGCAAGGACCACCCGGTGTACCAGGACTTGATGGACCACAAGGACACAAGGGCGCCCAAGGACCTTTTGGACCACCAGGACTTCCAGGTTTGAACGGAGAGAAGGGAGACACCGGTTCTCCGGGACCACAGGGAGATCAAGGATCACCTGGTGAGCAGGGACAACAGGGACCACCAGGTGTTCCCGGTCAGCGAGGAGCCCAGGGTCACCCAGGACCACAGGGACCATACGGTCCACCAGGTGAAAACGGAGAGAAGGGTGACCGTGGCTTCCCAGGAGTACCAGGTGCTACAGGAGCCCCCGGCTACCCATATGTTGCTGCAATGGCCGCTGGTAACAAGAATAACAAAGGTTAAATGAAGTCACCAATTAGCACGTGCAATTAATTCCAATTAATCCGACCCGGCCGGATTGATCTTAAGCGGGGTTTAGTGTTATTTATCTTCTGTTTTATTTAATCGTATTCTTCTTATTTTCATTACCTCTTTTAGTTTTTTTTTCTGCCGAAGACTAGTCTAAAACAAAAGCTTTAGTTAACTATCTTTCAAATTATCTGATTCTCATCATCATATTTTTCATTCCTCCATATTTGTGTTGTTATTTGTGAGACAGATGGCACGTCATAACGCTGGTTCTCTTTATATATTATTTAAGTGGCACTTAACTACTATGCTAATTTTCATGGGTTTAGTTTAGTTCAGTTTAAACTTATTTATTTTACTTCGATTGTGAAACAAGTTATTACAACTTAGGCAAATATGGGTTTAGTCTCGTACCCTCGCAATGGTGTCACTGTTTTATAAATTTATATATATACTTCAACTGTTTGATAATTGCTGTTTGATAACATTATCATGGTATGTTAAAAATCAAGGCGTATGTGATATTACAAACCGCCGAGTGTCAAGGCGAAAAACAATAAACCATGAAACATAGACGAAGCTTTTGTTGTTTTATATGTCACTGTTACTATACAGAAACGATAAGAAACGCCGAGTGAATTTCAGAGCTACGTTATCAGACTATTGTAAGCTATATTTACAGTTTAAGAATGTGTATATAACGGTATTTATTAATGACTTTGTCAATGTAAATGATCATACTGACAAAATCATTAATGATATACCTTGTCAAATACAATTGTCAAATACAATTGTCAATATCGGTTAAACAGTGGGAAAATATAGCTCTGACGTCATCCGGAGGTTGTTTATCCTCTCATTATACATTTAAAATTATATTGGTCAGTGAAATCTACATTGAAACTTTACTTTTAATGCAGCGTTCATTATCGAATATGAATATTCATGATCTTATAGTTTAAACATATAATTATTTAGTTAATAAAATAAGTACACGGTTATTTTAATCGTTAGGCCCTAGTCGTACCCATCGTCAACTGTTGAACAAAATCGTCTATTTCGCCCATGTGTATAATAATGCATGTGTAGAACTAAGCGGATGATACCTGTTTGTAGTATCATAGTACCCCCCATTGGAAAAAGGGGTAGTCGCATAATGGTGGTTTTAAATAATCCTCGTTTATTTCTTCTTTAAAAATGCATTTTCCTTGTTTTAATGCTCATTTTTTTATTTGAATGGCATTATCGATGTATTTTGAACATTTTGACAGCAGTGTCATGTTTGAATTGTGAATTTAGAAAAAAAATTGATGCTTGGAAACTGGGGTATGAATACATGATTTCGGAAGTCTACTTTCACTTTGTCAACAGTGTACACACTGAGCAGAAATAAAATCTCCGATATGTCACATGACCCCTACTATTCTCATCATATTTTGATAGTGCAGAGGTTGACAAACAGTAAAATGTAAGTTTCACTTCTTTCATTTGTGTCTCTCTATGAATGACAAACCTTCAAACTTTTATTATTAACTATAGAATAAAGAACAAAAATCAATGGTGTGTTTACACCTACATGGTTTTGAAATTCGGATAGAAAAGTTCGTCCCGAGGGATTACTGTTTTGCCGGGAACCAGGCTCTGTCGAACTCCCGCAAAAACAGTTATCCCAAGGGATTGAATTTTCTATCCGAACCGAAAAGGCCATGATTCTTTTTCTTGCATACCAAACATATTAAATACTTTTTTTAACTTATTTTATCATTATCTTTTTTTTACAACAGTTGCATTTAGGACGTTAAAGTATCCCTTGTATACCTAATACCGCGATATACCTATTTCCGCCAATGCCCGTCTAATAACAATATCCGAAGACATGCGCAAAGATCCAACTTCCGTTAGCGTCGGCATTTGTTTACATTTCGTACCAGCAACAGTTTATTACTCAACACACTTAAGTAACTTTATTACTGTTTATTATTGATGCCATTATTTACATGGCTGACAAAATTTAAGACTGACGGTAATAGGTATGACCAGTATATATAATTGACGTCATGTATTTTATACGTTACGTCATAAAAGTCTTAACGTGATAGCGCGAGAATCTTATCTCGGCCCTAGGGTACGATAGAAATATTTAACCCCGGTAAAAAAGCAGATATTCTTATTCGGTGTGTAAGAAAATTATAGACGAGTTTACTCACGTTCTAATTACTAGCGCGACGACACGTTTAATATATAAAACACGTTTAGAAAATTTCAGATAATATTGACTGAATATTAACATTTTCACATGTTAATACATTCATAAATAAAAACATCGATCTGATGTTTGAGAAAAGAAAGAAAAACTGAGTTTAACGTTACACTGCATCCGTTAACATGAGTGTTGCAAATTGTATGGATAGAACCAAATGAAAATAAACGGCTACTCGTGTCCTTCTTCATATAGGTTAGTTTGCTCTGAGAGAAATAGCAAATGTAGCTGCTTAAAATATATATTTAATAGAGCTGACCGCTTACACCGATTTAACTATATGTACTTAAAAGAGCTGACCGCTTACACATATTTGACTATATATACTTAAAAGAGGTGCTCGGTTACACAGATTTGACTGTATTTACTTAATAGAGATGCTTGCTTAGACAAATATGACTGCATATACTTAATAAAGGGGCTCGCTTACACATATTTGACTATGTATACTTAATAGAGGTGCTCGCTTACACAGATTTGACTGCATATACTTAACAGAGGTGCTCACTTACACAGATTTGACTGCATATACTTAATAGAGGTGCTCGCTTACACAGATTTGACTGCATATACTTAATAGAGGTGCTCGCTTACACAGATTTGACTGCATATACTTAATAGAGGTGCTCGCTTACACATATTTGACTGCATATACTTAATAGAGGTGCTCGCATAGACACATATGACTGCATATACTTAATAGAGGTGCTCGCTTACACAGATTTGACTGCATATACTTAATAGATGAGCTCGCTTAGACAAATATGACTGCATATATTAAATAGAGGGACTCGCTTACACAGATTTGACTGCATATACTTAATAGAGGGGCTCGCTTACACAGATTTTACTGCATACAATTAATAGAGGTGCTCGCTTGGACAAATATGACTGCATATATTTAATACAGGTGACCGCTTACACAGTTTCGACTGCATATACTTAATGAAGGTGCTCGCTTACGCAGATTTGACTGCATATACTAAATAGAGGGGCTCGCTTACACAGATTTGACTACATATACTTAATAGAGGGGCTCGCTTACACATATTTGACTGCATATACTTAATAGAGGTGCTCGCTTGGAAAAATACGACTGCATATATTTAATACAGGTGCTCGCTTACACGGATTTGACTGCATATACTTAATAGAGTTGCTCGCTTACACAGATTTGACTGCATATACTTAATAGAGGTGCTCGCTTGGACAAACATGACTGCATATACTTAATACATGTTACCGCTTACACAGATTTGACTGCATATACTTAATGGAGGTGCTCGCTTACACAGATTTGGCTGCATATACTTAATAGAGGGACGCGCTTACTCAGATTTGACTGCATAAACTTAATAGAGGTGCTCGCTTACACAGATTTGATTGCATATACTTTATAGAGGTGCTCGCTTAGACAAACATGACTGCATATACTTAATACAGGTTACCACTTACACAGATTTGACTGCATGTACTTAATGGAGGTGCTCGCTTACACAGATTTGACTGCATATACTTAATAGAGGGACGCGCTTACTCAAATTTGACTGCATATACTTAATAGAGGTGCTCGCTTACACATATTTGACTGCATATACTTAATGGAGGTGCTCGCTTACACAATTTCGACTGCATATACTTAATGGAGGTGCTCGCTTACACAGATTTGACTTCATATACTTAATAGAGATGCTCGCTTACACAGATTTGACTGCATATACTTAATAGAGGTGCTCGCTTACACAGATTTGACTGCATATACTTAATGGAGGTGCTCGCTTACACAGTTTCGACTGCATATACTTAATGGAGGTGCTCGCTTACACAGATTTGACTTCATATACTTAATAGAGATGATCGCTTACACAAATTTGACTGCTATACTTAATAGAGGTGCTCGCTTACACATATTTGACTTCATATACTTAATAGAGGTGCTCGCTTACACATATTTGACTGCATTTATTTAATAGAGGTTACTGCTTACACAGATTTGAATGCATATACTTAATAGAGGTGTTCGCTTACACAGATTTGACTGCATATACTTAATGGAGGTGCTCGCTTACACAGTTTCGACTGCATATACTTAATGGAGGTGCTCGCTTACACAGATTTGACTTCATATACTTAATAGAGATGCTCGCTTACACAGATTTGACTGCATATACTTAATAGAGGTGCTGGCTTACACAGATTTGAATGTATATACTTAATAGAGGGACGCGCTTACTCAAATTTGACTGCATAAACTTAATAGAGGGACGCGCTTACTCAAATTTGACTGCATATACTTAATGGAGGTGCTCGCTTACACAGATTTGACTGCATATACTTAATAGAGTGACTCGCTTACACAGATTTGACTGCATATACTTAATAGAGGTGCTCGCTTACACAGATTTGACTGCATATACTTAATAGAGGGGCTCGCTTACACAGATTTGACTGCATATACTTAATAGAGGTGCTCGCTTACACAGATTTGACTGCATATACTTAATAGAGGGGCTCGCTTACACAGATTTGACTTCATATACTTAATAGAGGTGCTCGCTTACACAGATTTTAATGCATATATTTAATAGAGGTGCTCGCTTACACAGATTTTAATGCATATATTTAATAGAGGTGCTCGCTTACACAGATTTGACTGCATATACATAATAGAGGTGCTCGCTTAAACAAATATGACTGCATATATTTATCAGAGGTGCTCGCTTACACAGATTTGACTGTAAATACTGAATAGAGATGCTTGCTTTTTATCCAAATACGTGTAAGACCAGCATAAACACATCACATTTTGAAAAATATACTACAAGTTAAGATTGGTTTCTTTTAGGTACATTAGTAAGATTTTTGAATATTAGTTTTAAATATCAAATCCCTCTCATAACAATTTAGTTCTGTACACTGTGTATACAAACATATATAGTAAATGCTTAAGTGTTAGAATAATGAGATACGTCTTCCTCGTACCAAACACACAAAGTAAAATGAATAGTATAAGTATACTGAACGGAAAAGCTAATCCGCCACCTGATACTATCATAACTGGCATTTTATGTACCTGACATTTTATGTATTTTCTCAAAAAATATCAAAACAATTTCCTTGATACTAGTATTTGAACTTGAGTAATGACGAACATTACATGACAATGTCATATTTATGCAAAGTTTGATAGCTCTATGTCATATTTTGACGAAGATATTGGAGATACGAAAGTGCCGGGTTAGCTCTTGCGTTCAGTATATCATAACATGGTAATATAATATAGAGTAGACATAGAGTGACAGCAATAGCGCCGCCGCCCAACGACATTTCCTCTTTATTAACAATTTTGATTGTTCCTTTGTTATAAAAGTTATTGGAATAAGATAAGACTACCGATTACCAACACCAAACTTATAGTTTTGCTGTTATCTCTCGAGCATGCCCGATATTAATTTTGCTGATGAGAAACTTCTCTAAGACCTACTCATTACGAAACAATAATATGTGCACCTTGTATATTTAAACAATATAAATAATGTTTAAAATTGATTGATTTGAAAACGTGCAACTTCTTTAAATGAGTTTGGTATTTAGCAAGTCGCATCACTGTTCACTCTCCTCACAACCATAAAGTCCAACCGCACAACAGTACAAACATAAAACATTTAAATACAATTGGAACATAAAGAGGGAAAGATAATAGGATTCGACGTCTTGTAACGGTCGGCAAAACCGCAGCCAATACGGAGCTTAGACATTCAAAACATAAGGAAATAAAAGTCGGACAGGAGATGTAGCATCCAAGAACGAAGCCACTGCAACAGTACAAGCACAAGCAATAAATAAAATAATAGTTTAAATTTATTTATTTCAATTCGACGGTGAAAAAAGTTCTGGTAACTGATGCAAATCACGCTCGAAGTCTTCATACGTAGAACCAGTAATAAACATATGTTGGTAAAGTAACTTGCGTAAAGACGCCATGATAAATAAACATAAAATAATAATGATAATGATGATGGTGATGATGATGATGGTGATGATGATGATGATGATGATGATGATGATGATGATGATGATGATGATGATGATGATATAATGATAATGATAATGATAAATATAATAAAAACAATAATAATGATAATACTAATTAATATACTAATTACAATAATAATTCTTTACTTATTCTGTTATGGTTGCTGGCTTGAATTCATCTGTTACAGTATCTAAGTTTGAACTTAAATTCCAACTGTTTTATCGGTATCATTGAAAAGTTAATTGAAAACAGTTTTCTGAACGTTGTCAGTTAACTTTACTTCATGCATTATTTATGAATAATTTTTGAAAAAAAAGCTTTCTAGTGTTGGGGAAGTAAATTAATTATATTGTCAATAAATATGCAAGATTTGAAAATATGCTTATGTAAGATGTACGATTAAGAGAATTGTAAAACAGCATACCTGATATTTGTTGCACCAACATGTATGGGTTTTATTTTGGCGACTTTTGAAAAAACAAAGGACGGTCCAGTTCAACGGGGTGTTGTGTCAACAGTTTTTACAAAGACGTTTGATAATGAAAGAACACGGTTAAAGCTTAAATTGATAAAGATTTCTTTAAAGGAATTTCTTTTTTTTAAAATATAAAAAAACATTTTATGTATCTGACCTGTTTTGTATTTATTCAAAAATTATTAACACAATTTCCTTGAAATTTGGAATACAAAATAATAATGAAATACAAAATCAATATTGTTGATGTCTTTATAAATTTTGATAACACTTCTCATCAATACACCGACAAAGCTACTGGAAATACAAAAGTGGCGGGTTAGCTGTTCTGTTTAGTATATCTAAAATTTGTTACAAAACTTCACCGGCAGCACCAAATCAAATGCTTTTTCATTTCAGAGGCAGTCTGTGTAACTAAATTCTCTTATATTGTGATAGTTATCAGATTAAAGCATAAGGTACAATGTTAAGTAATTAATAGCCGTGTCCCGATAACCGTATTTCAATGTAGGTGCACGTGTCTTTAAATGAAAAAACGGGTCACGCTTCATTAAGGCATTAGAAATCGGTGCCTGGTAACAGAATATATAGGCCGACGGTTCTACATTCACAAGTCATGATAACATTTGAATAATGTAATCGGTCTTAGAAAAGGCGGCACTGACCCAGTTTCGGTATCAAAATGGCTGCCCAATGTTTGGTTTCACAGAATTTACTGGAAAATTATGTATGTATATATTTATATTTCTACTTCAAACGGTCTAAAGTAACTATTTAGATAAACAGCATTATGTATCCCAATATTTACATTTCTATTGAAGTCTATCTATAAAGGAACAGTTTACTATATAGACCAACACCATTTCAACTGCATTTCATAGCTCGATAAAAACATTGCAGCTAGGTGGGGCTAAAAAGAACAAGTTTGCATTTCATATTGGTTTGCTAGTGTGTGCGCCCTCAGTGTGTCGACAATCGTCGATGCTCCAATGATGACTTTGGCTTTGCTGTCTAAAGGGAGTATATCAGAAGAAAACATTTTAAATACCTTGAAACATAAATTTATTTTTAAAATGGATAAACAACATCTCATTATCATTAATACATAAAATTCGAATGGTTTAGTTAGTCAAATATACCAAAATGTAACAAAATCTATATTTCAATCAGAGTGGTAAACTTGAAATGAATATATCCCCATTCTAACAAAGGTAGCTCTTAAATACTGTTTGACGACATTCGCATCGTCATTTGAAGTATTTCTATGATAATATAATGTTTACTAAGTGAAAGCCGGTGTTACGTTAGATTCACACGCACTCACGATAGACCACGCTTGTGGATCTGCCATGGGGGTATTATCAAACAAATATCTAGATATCAATTCATAACTTAAAGTTATACTAGATATATATGCATTATTGTACACCCATAAAGTGTAGACTTTCCGTAGTGCGTGTGAATCTAACGTGACACCGGTATAACGGATCAAACTGAAATCAAAATGAAATCATGTGACCCATTTAATATGTAACAGAATCTGTTGCAATTTTGGTTTAAACAATATTTTTTTGTTATCAATATATGACATACACAAATATATGTTACAATTTTAAGAGGAGAATCTATATTGGCAAACGGGGTCAGTGAGTATATATATATGCATGTTGTATTGGAAAAAAATGTTTTAGCCAATTTTTAATTTTTGAAAAAGCCTGATATACTTCCTTTAAAGCATAAAATCTGCTTTTTACTATCAAATTGAAAAAAATATCAAAAATAGATAGCGTTATAGTTTTATATAAAACAGTGAGATATAATGTGAATAAAATAAGAGGAACACTTTAAGTTTTCATCGGGTTTTAAAAAGAAACTTTAGTTCAATGTTGCGAACATTTAAAACGTTATTTAATGTTGGAAGTACATATGACCACATTTCTTTCAAATATTCATTTATGCATATATGTGTACACATACTTTAAATACCATTGAAGAAATGTTATCAGCAAATGATACTTCAAAACCAGACACTTCAGCTTATGTTAAAAATATAACAAAAATAACGCGGAGAAGCCAAAACAATTATCAGGTTTAAGTGGTTTAGCAAAACAATCGTGGTATAACGGTACATTGCCATACATATTCTTTCTCTTTAAAACACGTGTCTGGTCGGGAAAATATTCCCAGCCGTTACGAACAGAAGATAAGACTTGACTTATTGCGATAATCTGATAGTATACATTCTATCAAATGGCTGTTACAGATGATTTGCTTCAAAATATGTATTTTGAAAAACGCAATGTTTAAGGCTGCTTTTAGTGTAAGCCAAGCATTTTTTTTATTTATTCTATAGTAAATAAAAACGTTTGCATGCTTGTCATTCATAGAGAATTCCGAATGTATGTATTCAAACCTCAATTTCCAAGCATAATTTTTTCTCTAAATTCACTATTTAAACATGGCAATGCTAGAAAAATGCATTTTGAAAGATGGAGAAACAAGGATTGCTTCTAACCGTCGTCATGCGACTATCGCACGGAAGCATTTTCTGTTTGAAAATGTTCTCAGATGAAATGTTTTCAATTATTTTCCGCGTAATTGAAACTTGATATAGACAAACTTCTATACAGAAAAACATCACAAAGAGTTTTCTTGATAAGGTTGTGTGGTGGTTTCTCGTCACAGTAAATTGTGATCATAACAATCATTTAATTAAGTCAAAAGTCCAAAACATTTTTTATAACTATGTTTATTAATCATGTATATAAGATATTTTTTTCTGAACCTAATAAATGAAATTAAAAAAAGCAAACAACCATTCTACACGCGTTTAATTTCATAAACTACAACAATAATTCTAGAGCAGAAATATAATTATCTTATCTTTCATTTTTATTTATATATAATTTATGTTGTTGTTTTTTTCTGTTCATAAATATGGCATTAACCAGATTTAACGTATCTGTCTATGAAAATGAAGTTACATAGGAAAGTGTTTCTTTGTTTCAAATACATTATAATGCTATGGTTCGTTACAGGCAATCAGACAAGTTTCCACTGGCGGGCGTGTCGGAGAGATTTACTACTAGAAACAAATATTTGGGTCGACCAGATTAATTCAAAAGAAAACAGACCAGACTAAAAGTACATAATAAATAAGCCAAACATACTATATGGTGTCAACTAGCATATTTATAACTCCTCCCATTTGAGTTTACTTGCATATCTAAATAACAAACTACGCCCCTTTCGGTTGCTTCCAAGCAATCTTGTAGAGCACTTTGCCAGCAGCCGCATTTCTCTACTGAACTCAAGACGTGCCGGTAGTGGTTTTATTTAGACTTTATTTTAAGATGGCCGTCCGAGTGATACTGCTGCTGTCGATAACGGCGTTAGCGTTCGGCAGTGATGTGCAAGACAGCATACAGAAACTCCGAGAAGATATTAAAGCTTTGCAAAAGAACGTAGACGATGAACATGCTTTTTTACAGAAATCGATGACCCGCGTGGAGAAAATGGAAGCCATGATGACAGAAATGCAGAAAGAACGTGCTGCCTTCAGTAAGTGGTTTTGATCATGTTTTATGCTTGTCAGATAACAGTTGCACTGTCCGAAGCTATATTATCATTGAAACAACACGTTTCTGTCAAAACTAAATCTCAAAATAGTTTTTGTTGAAACTGAATTAGGTAAATTATTCTAGAATAGTATTTGTCTTACTTTTTATTCTTATATATAATCTCACCGTGAGACTTGGAATACTTCAATGGGTCTAGAACGGAGAGACAGATACGGGAGAACATATGGAAAAAAAGTTTAAAACTACTAAACCATGTGGGTAGGTTTGTAATCAAATTAATATTTTACTTACAATCAAAATTGCCAGCTGAGCCACAGATTATTGACCCAGCTTGCTCTTTTCATTATTGGGTGAGTTATATATTCTTAAATTGTCATGGTTGTCATGGTTAGCGTGTTAACCAATTCCCTTCACGATGTTATATTCATCTATAACACGAGTTAGCTGTTAGGAGCCGAACGAAATATCAACATAATTACATGCAAACATAACTTGCGAACGTTTCTTAGCCCTTCTGTTGGCTTATTGGCTTTCACATTGCATAATACGCCATAACATGCAATACTTTGGCTTATTGGCTTTCACATTGCATAATACGCCATTACGTGCAATACTCTGTTGTTTGTTTCGACAACAAGTTATCATATGTATATAAAACTGTCAGCTACATTTCTATGACAATGTTTGTAATCGGGTGTATTATTATTGTGCTGCTCTTGCTTCTACAAAGTCGTCGAGTACATCTGCTTAATCTCCTTAATACATTATTGATATACATTTATATATTTTATTTAAACATATTTTATTTCGATTATCTTGCAATATTATATATTTACAAACAACTTGGTCAAAAGAATTTGAATGAAAGACAAGCTTAATCTATTTACCTTAGTATTTGGGGGTGGGGGTGTATGGGGGTTGGGTGTGTGTGTGTGGGGGGGGGGGGGGGGTGCAATAATGAGCTTGGGTCTAAACGTTGTGACCTCTGTAATTTCATCTATATATATGTATTATTTTCTTTGCTTGTGACGTCTGCTGTTGAACATCAATATTTTATTTTTATTTTGTATTTTTGATTTCTTTTTGTTTAAACTAAAACGTTTCTTTGTTATTACGAACTATCAATCCTTTAAGATAATTTTCAAATTATGAATATTCTAATGTACTTATGAAACAGACGTCTAAGTATGTATATTGGTATAAATATTGGTATGGTATGGAGATTGGTATGGAGATTGGTATGTATATTAGTATGTATATTGGTATGGAGATTGGTATGTATATTGGTATGGAGAGTGGTATGGAGATTGGTATGTGTATTGGTATGTATATTAGTATGTATATTGGTATGTATATTGGTATGGAAATCGGTATAGAGATTTGTATGTATATAGGTATGTATATTGGTATGTATATTGGTATGGAGATTGGTATGTATATTTGTATGTATATTGGTATGTATATTGGTATGTATGTTGGTATGGAGATTGGTATGTATATTTGTATGTATATTGGTATAGGGATTGGTATGTATATTGGTATGTATATTGGTATGGAGATTGGTATGGAGATTGCTATAGAGACTGCTATAAATATTGATAAGGAGATTCACATGGAGATTGGTATGGATATTGGTATGGAGATTGGTATGTATATTTATATGCATATTGGTATGGAGATTGGTATGCATATTGGTATGTATATTGGTATGGATATTGGTATGGATATTGGTATGTATATTGGTATGTATATTGGTATGTAGAATGGTATGGAGATTGGTATGTATATTGGTATGTATATTGGTATGGAGATTGGTATGTATATTGGTATAGAGATTGGTATGGAGATTGGTATGGATATTTGTTGTAGCGAGATATATTATAGCAGCATATTCTGTTACTTTATACAATGTATAGTGGAATAGTATTTCTATGTACATAAACATATTGTTATCAAAGAATTACAAATAATCCTTCAGTCTACACTTATTACAAATAATCCCTCAGTCTACACTAAATTACGAACAATATGCAGTAGCAAAATGGATTTTAAAAAATAATATTTATTTACTGAAGACGATTTATGACTAATTTATCGATTTACTACTAAATATTTTAAAATGTATTTGAAAAAAATTATCATCAAACTGCGGCTAAAACACGGACGTATTTCAATACACAAAATGTAATGTATCGCTGCTAATTTTTGAGAATTGTTAACGTTATATGTTTTATCTTTGACATGTGTAATTAATTAACACGAAGTTAACATGTCTATACTAATTCGAAAATTTAGAGTAAAATTCCAAGACCTTTAAAATAGTGGCTATATATACAGCATTAAGTATTTGTAAGGTCAATACCCAAGTATACAAAGTTACATAACTCAAAACGTTGGTTCTATAATGTCTTATATTTGGTAATATCTTGATTGAAAATTTAATAGCTCGAAAGAGATGAAAAGTTAAAGCTTATTTGGACCGCTCGTGAGTCCTGGTTAGAACCAGTGCTGAGTGTTGTATTTGGACTGCTCACGAGTCCTGGGTAGAACCCGTACTGAGTGTTGTATTTGGACCGCTCGCGAGTCCTGGGTAGAACCAGTGCTGAGTGTTGTATTTGAACAGCTCGCGAGTCCTGAATAGAACCCGTACTGAGTGTTGTATTTGGACCGCTCGCGAGTCCTGGGTAGAACAAGTACCGAGTGTTGCATTTGGACAGCTCTCGAGTCTTGGATAGAACAAGTACTGAGTGTTGTATTTGTCCTGGGTAGAACCAGTACTGAGTGTTGTATTTGCCCTGGATAGAACCAGTACTGAGTGTTGTATTTGTCCTGGGTAGAACCAGAACTGAGTGTTATATTTGTCCTGAGTAGAACCAGTACTGAGTGTTGTATTTGTCCTGGGTAGAACCAGTACTGAGTGTTGTATTTGTCCTGGGTAAAAACAGAACTGAGTGTTGTATTTGTCCTGAGTAGAACCAGTACTGAGTGTTGTATTTGTCCTGCGTAGAACCAGTACTGAGTTTTGTATTTGTCCTGGGTAAAACCAGTACTATGTGTTGTATTTGTCCTGAGTAGAACCAGTACTGAGTGTTGTATTTGTCCTGGATAGAACCCGTATTGAGTGTTGTATTTGTCCTGGATAGAACCAGTACTGAGTGTTGTATTTGTCCTGGATATTGGTGTGTTGTACTTATAGATAATAATTGTATATAAGTAGACGTTTGGCTATACTGGTGTGTTGTACTTATAGATAATAATTGTATAGAAGTAGACGTTTGGCTACACTGGTGTGTTGTACTTATAGATAATAATTTTATAGAAGTAGACGTTTGGCTACATTGGTGTGTTGTACTTAAAGATAATAATTGTATAGAAGTAGACGTTTGGCTACACTGGTGTGTTGTTTTTATAGATAATAATTGTATAGAAGTAGACGTTTGGCTATACTGGTGTGTTGTACTTATAGATAATAATTGTATAGAAGTAGACGTTTGGCTACATTGGTGTGTTGTACTTATAGATAATGATAATATAGAAGTAGACGCGTGGGTATCTTAGCGTGTTGTACATATAGACAATATATACCTAGAAGTAGATATATAGCACTTTATTGGTCTTTGTAAAGATGTATTTTTGTGTGCATTGCAGCTGAATTGTACAGCCGGCAAAAACGTCACGGAATGCGAGCCCTCCACGCCATGCCAATGGATAAGAGCATTCCTGGATTGCCAGTTCTGCAACATGCTATACCCGTACAGGAAGTACCAGTCGGACCCCCGGGGCCAGCAGGTAAACCATTTAAAATATGATGTATATAAATAAACTCCAGAATGTTTTCTGTAAATGACCAACTATCCTACATCTATCTTCATCAACATTTATAATTTGTCATATACATCTGTCTTCACCAACATTTATAACTTGTAACTGTACCTACACCTGTCTTCACCGCCATTTATAACTTTTTACTGTACCTACATCTGTCTTCACCAACATTTATAACTTGTTACTGTACCTACATCTGTCTTCACCAACATTTATAACTTGTTACAGTACCTACATCTGTCTTCACCAACATTTATAACTTGTTACTGTACCTACATCTGTCTTCACCAACATTTATAACTTGTAACTATACCTACATCTGTCTTCACCAACATTTATAACTTTTTACTGTACCTACATCTGTTTTCACCAACATTTATAACTTGTAACTCTACCTACATCTGTCTTCACCAACATTTATAAATTGTTACTGTTCCTACATCTGTCTTCACCAACATTTATAACTTTTTACTGTACCTACATCTGTCTTCACCAACATTTATAACTTGTTACAGTACCTACACCTGTCTTCACCAACATTTATAACTTGTTACTGTACCTACATCTTTCTTCACCAACATTTATAACTTGTTACTGTACCTACATCTGTCTTCACCAACATTTATAACTTGTACTTATACCTACATCTGTCTTCACCGCCATTTATAACTTTTTACTGTACCTACATCTGTTTTCACCAACATTTATAACTTGTAACTTTACCTACATCTGTCTTCACCAACATTTATAAATTGTAACTGTACCTACATCTGTCTACATCTGTCTTCACCAACATTTATAAATTGTAACTGTACCTACATCTGTCTTCACCGACATTTATAACTTGTTACTGTACCTACATCTGTTTTCACCAACATTTATAACTTGTTACTGTACCTACATCTTTCTTCACCAACATTTATAACTTGTAACTGTACCTACATCTGTTTTCACCAACATTCATAACTTGTTACTGTACCTACATCTGTTTTCACCAACATTTATAACTTGTTACTGTACCTACATCTGTTTTCACCGACATTCATAACTTGTTACTGTACCTACATCTGTCTTCACCAACATTTATAACTTGTAACTGTACCTACATCTGTCTTCACCAACATTTATAACGTGTTACTGTACCTACATCTGTTTTCACCAACATTTATAACTTGTTACTGTACCTACATCTGTTTTCACCAACATTTATAACTTGTTACTGTACCTACATCTGTCTTCACCAACATTTATAACGTGTTACTGTACCTACATCTGTTTTTACCGACATTTATAACTTGTAACTGTACCTACATCTGTCTTCACCGACATTTATAACTTGTAACTGTACCTACATCTGTCTTAACCAACAATTATAACTTGTTACTGTACCTACATCTGTTTTCACCGACATTTATAACTTGTTACTGTACCTACATCTGTCTTCACCAACATTTATAACGTGTTACTGTACCTTCATCTGTCTTCACCAACATTTATAACGTGTTACTGTACCTTCATCTGTCTTCACCAACATTTATAACGTGTTACTATATCTACATCTTTCTTCACCAACATTTATAACTTGTAACTGTACCTCTATCTGTCTTCACCAACATTTATAACGTGTTACTCTACCTAAATCTGTCTTCACCAACATTTATAACGTGTTACTCTACCTAAATCTGTCTTCACCGGCATTTATAACTTGTAACTGTACCTACATCTGTCTTCACCAACATTTGCTGATGTAACATTGCCGAGACAAATAAAAAATAAAGTATAGAAAAAGTATTATTATCCCAACATATAATTTTACGAGTTTTGGTTAAAAAACATATACAAAAATAAGTGGGATATAGCTGATACACTGTAATTCATTTTTAAACCAAATATATATAAAAGGAAAACATAGTTTTCAGTGCATATTTTCAAAGATTAAAATATTTGTTATCCATTGTTAATATGATGCTTATTGAAGCTCAGTTTAATTTGTATAACAGAATAAATCCATTCTGACCTATTCTTTTTTATAAAAATGTACAAAAAAACAACAACAAAATTTTTTAACGTAGGTATTATCTCAAAAAGAAAATAACACAAAAATGAGTACGGCAACATACTTTTTTACGAGATCAATTTCATCTTAGATAATAATAAATATAATTTTAACTGAATTAAATAAAATATCTAATTACTTTCAAATTGACGAGCCAACATCCTGAAGTCTTTAAATTCATCGTTGTTGTTTGTTATACTTATACATCGTGTGTATTTTAGGACCACGTGGAATTCAGGGCAAACATGGTCATCCCGGACAAGTTGGCTATCGTGGAGACAAGGGTTATAAGGGATCAGCAGGGGTTGTTGGTCCACCAGGGTCGTACGGAATGCCTGGAGTAGAGGGTATACCTGGTGAAAGGGGTCCCAAAGGACCAAAGGGAGAACTGGGATTCACTGGTTTCCCAGGAATAAGAGGCGACTGGGGAATGGAAGGTCTCCAGGGACCAGATGGGAAAGACGGCAGAGTTGGGCCAAAGGGTTTTATGGGCCATATGGGATTTGTTGGTATATTTGGATGGCCTGGACCAAAAGGAGACCGTGGTTTGAGAGGCGGCGCTGGCAAGCAGGGTTTACGAGGTGTAGAAGGTGTTTACGGAAACAGAGGGCGTCCAGGTAGCCAGGGGCCAAAGGGTTACGAAGGTCCATTTGGATTAGGTGGTGGTGTTGGAAGAGCCGGCGCCAAGGGAGATAGAGGCGATCATGGCATGACAGGACGTAATGGAGGAAGAGGTAAACCAGGAATAGCATATCCAGCATATTATGCCCACGCCCTCGGCGGTTACCCCAAAAACGCTGCTGCTCCTCGATATGCTTACCACCCAAACCGGGGACAGACAAAAATAGGTCCGCCGGTAATGTACCCTGCACCATCAGTATACAATCCACCCATTATTGCTGCCACTTACCGAGACCAGTACGCGGCTCGCTCTCAAACATACAAACTGAGGGGTTAATTTCTTTCTATGATTATATATTTTTTTTAAAAAAAATTGTTATCTGAAATATCGAACATTTATACTTTACATACGAACTTTGACCTTCTATCAACTATCACAACAAATTTATTTGGGCTATTGAGAAAGTAAGAACAAAATATGTACAACTTTTACACATTCGACAAATAAATTGCCAGAAATTTAATAAAAAAATCTTAATTTCTATAACGTGTTCGTCCATATTTGCTGTATCCCTCATAAGATGGCTGGCTGGTTACGATAAAAAGCAAAACAAATCAAACGTTACTCCGTTAATAATGGTATTCGATGACATTAAAAAGTAAATATACATATCTGAGAAGATTCCAAAAATTCGGAAATTCCGTTGTTGTGATTTCAATTATCTCCCTTTATGAAATAAAAAAAAACCCATACGATTTCGCTGTCTCTTCATGATCCAACGGGTTTCTAAATATGTCCTTTATATAACGTGTGAGCAATAATGAATCTTTAGCTGGATCCTACTCATATATAGCTATCAGTTCATGTATGTCAATTGACCGTCCAGTCCAGATGTGTTGCATGTAAAACCATAGTAAAGAAGTCATGGTTGACAACAAATCTATGGGTTTGCTAGATGCTTTGATATGTCTATGGTTTAGCCTATAGCTAGGCGCGCTCGCCGTAATCTGGTCTGTACATTTATGTCTGATTTGCTCACAAATAATTATCTCCATATATATTAATAAATGTACAGACCAGACATGGCGAACGCGCCTAGCTACAATGAATCAAGACCATAGCACCAACCAACCAAACAGAATTGGTGTCAACACTGACTTATATACATATGCAGTGTATTTATTATCTCATAATTTTGCCGTGGTACTATCGACTTTACGGCCTCCTCATATTTATCAGAGAACACGCTTTGTCAGGCTGGCGTTACCACGTGACGTTTGGTACGGAACTTAATACTTTTCGTAATACATAAACTGATAATAAGAATTATCCCCACTCCACCTCCCAAAAAAAAAAACACATCAAAAACAAAAACAAAAAAAAAAAAAAAAAAATAAAACAACAACAACAACAACAACAACAACAACAACAACAACAAAACACAACACTTTGATCAACCGTTTCAGTCGTAACAAAATACAAGATATATCGCACCAATACATCCCAGAATGCAGTTGATCAACGTGTTTGGAAAAAAGTAATAAATATTAATTATATGCATCGAATATATACATGCTGGTTGAATATTAGAAAATATATATATTAAGGAAATTCTGACCTGAAGCGATATTTATTTTTAGAAAAGATATTATGCATGATACCAGTGACTTAATAACAATAATAATGTAGATACATCACTGATTATACTAATAAGTCACGTGGGTTCGTGAAGTAAAACTTTGTAAGAATGTATAAGAAAGTTCCAAAATTGAAAGTGTTTTTCATTTATGTAAGTTTTATTATCCTGAGGAAAATAATCATCTCATGGGAGAAAAATACTGATTTTTGAACGTCCCTCGTACGTGTTGTTTACGACGTTACCTTTAAGTGGTACACGGTAATCTAAATACATTGTCACTCATCAAGGACATCGTTACTTGTATTAAAATTATTCAGAAATAAATAGTGTATAACATAATTTACGACGACGCTTTAATTCCATTTACGTTTATAAAAGGGAAATAACTCCATACATTTTACAAAAAATAGGAGATACACAATTGTGTTAATTGTGGACTGATTTGATGTAATCTGGAATGTTATAGGTCGCACTGATCTCGGTGAAATATATTCCTCGAATACCCAGAAGATCGGTAGGAACTATAAACTCTGCACATGTACCCAAAATCGAAGCAAAAAAAACTTTTGAAACAACGTCCCGGCACTGTATTTAGCAGATGTGCGTGACGTAGCCCCGCCCCACCAACTTAATATAAAATATAAATAACATTAGCTATGCATAGTTATTGACCGGCATTTAGCTCATCATATCACATAATACAATTAACATAGTTATCCAATTGTCACATCATTAAGATATATTCATGTTGTCACAAGTTAAGAAATTGGCATACTGTTTCAAAGGGTTTCCTAATTATAATATTATCTAGACACGTGGGTTTAAACATAGTAATAAGTACATGATGAATCTGAGAAAATTATGCTAACTTTGATCTGTGGCACATTAAAGTAAAACAAATCAAATAAAAGCGTAACATGCTTTTGAAATACATTTTTTTCATTTTCTATCAGTATAAAAGAAAAAGTACGACGATATATACTATAATTTGTTTTTAATTCCAAAAAAGCCTGATGCTACAATGGTTTCATTTTCGGAGTTGATCTGTGCGTGATTATGAGCATAACTAATAAAAAGATTGCCGTGTGTCACTTTAACAGCATTTTTTCTAACCGTATACCATTGGCTGTGTTTCTTGAGAACGTATACTTAACCTTTACAACGTCACCAAAACATTTAAAAATGCGCGTTAATTCGCGCTGTCTTCACAGAGTTATTTCCCTTGATACATACCTTTTTTTTTTTCGACACAGCATCGTCATCTTATGTCGCCATTGTTTTATTTAAATTTCAATTTTGGCGTATTTTGTATTCACATTTTAACATTGCTTTCCTTTAGATAAATATATAATATAACCTGTGTGTACTTGGTTAAATCGCTATGCGTGGTAGTATTGCCATTATTCTTTTGTCGTGAACGAATATAAGAAAAACATAAAAAAAAAAAGTAAAGCAGTTCTTTAAAACATAAACAATATATTATTATCTCATTGGAAAACTCCTCAATTCCAGTAAAAAACGTATATACAAAGGACACGAAGCAGAGCCGTGGCGGACGATCGAACTCACGACCTCCTTATCTTTAACCCGATACTCTACCACTGGACCACATTTATCATAGTTGTTACCCTGGTAACGTAGAGACAGGCCTAAGGCGGGGGTTCTAGTTGGGTCCTTCACTCCCTCGTATGTACTTCGTATTGGTTCTACCAAACCATGCTTTGAAAGTGAATTATATCAGCTTAAGCATTTACCTACCAATCGATGTCAAATGACCTTGATGAAACAACGGTTGGCTGAAGATCTAAAAAATAATAAGAACCACCCCACCTACCCCCTAAATAACAGACAAACTATCTCACATAAGGTGAGCTGGGGTTAAACCGACAACCTCAGTGGAGATTTGATTATACATAATTATTTAATCTGGATCGCGAAGATACACTGGAGCCTTTGTGTATCATCCTCGAGTTCGATATTTGGGTAGATCCAGTACGGAATATTGTTTAATAAGACACCATTGGGTTTAATCTAGGATCGAACCCGCAACCTCTTACGTGTGCAGCCAACGTCCCACCCACTACACCACCGCCCCGCTCAGAATTGTGAGGTAAATGATCTTTTGACAGCGTCTCATACCACTCGATCGTGCACCACAAACATGGTAAGGCAAAAGACAGCAAACAAAACATGTAACAAAATATGTCTTTAATCCACCGGCAAAACAGTAAAAAAGTATTAGATAATTTGTTAATAATAAAATATGTTCCAAAATATAGCGAACACAATGCAGCCCATGTAGAGTGCTAAAGCTACCCACCACAAATAATGCTCGTGCAGTTTCTGTTCAAAGTTTTTCAGCACAACTAGACCGATAGTTAGGCCCGCCAGGGCTCCCATCAGGTGGGCGGTATAACCTATCGGTGGTGTCGCCGTCACCTTGCGTGTATATCGATCCCAAACGGCAAATCCAACATCCGCACTTGCTGAAAAGAGAACATTTATTTGTTTATTATCGATTAATTATTATATTACTACACATGAATTGTAATATACATCATATTTCATATAATTGTTTTTCCAATTGTCGATCATTTTAAACAAATTTAAACAAGGGGAGTGGGGACGTTTCCCTGCTGTAAGTTTTTTTTCTTTTAATTCTATTTGCATGAAATACATTTTGTTAAACTAACCTGCCAGTGATGTCTAGAAATGGTTTAGGTTTACATTAATAACTTCTTGTCTTAAAATGTTCACTTTTTTTTTTAAATTTGCGAAATAAATACAAAACTATGTATTTTCAGCTGTATGCATTCGTTCAATAAGTACTGATGGACGGTTTAATGTTTTTTTATACTTATCAACATGTAAGAGCTATCATGTCTATTATAGCTTTATTCTGAATCGTTTTCACTTGATATTTAATGACTGTGTATATTGAGTGTATGACTACCATGTGTATTGTTAATGAAATATTGTTTAAACTAATGATGCACATACACGCAGCAATGTTCGAAGCGGAAATTTACACAAACATTCCTGAGAGGTTAATCGTTTTGTCCAAGTCGTCAAAACTCTGTCAAATCATGTGACTTGTTCCTACAAGAAGCGTACGGCAGTTAAACCGACATTTTGTTTACAGACGCTCAAACTCATCAAATCATTTCTCATACAACAGTGAACATATTAAGACGGTAAATTATTAAAATAAAATGGCAGGTTAGTTTATATTACATTCAGAAATTGGGATCATGTAATATTTTGAGACTGGCTCCAAATAAAAAGAATTGTTACAGTAGTTGGAACATGTATGTCTATACATGTTTATGTTTAAGACAGACGATACATTCATTCTGTTATAAGCACTGGTAAATTAGAGTATTGGCGTTCAACATTTAGGATAGTTCTAAGTCTGGTCGGATTTAGGATAGTTCTAAGTCTGGTCGGATTTAGGATAGTTTTAAGTCTGGTCGGATTTAGGATAGTTCTAAGTCTGGTCGGATTTAGGATTGTTCTAAGTCTGGTCGGCACGGTTCAACATTAAGGATAGTTTTAAGTCTGGTCGGCACGGTTCAACATTAAGGATTGTTCTAAGGTTGGTCGGCACGGTTCAACATTAAGGATTGTTATAAGGTTGGTCGGCACGGTTCAACATTAAGGATTGTTCTAAGGTTGGTCGGCACGGTTCAACATTAAGGATAGTTCTAAGCCTAGTCGGCACGGTGTCAATACAATATGACTGGGTGAGGTATCATACCATGTTTCTGTGGCATGATATTCCAGTGTGACAGCGCTCAGAATACTGTCTCCAGTAGACATCGTCGCGATATAAATGATTCATTAAAGCGATGCTTAATACCATACAACAACTGATTTACAACAACCAAGGACATATTCACGCCTATAATAATGAAACCTATTAAGACACGACCATATTAAGATGTAAATCTCTGAGACTGGTTTATTTATCTTTCTATCTTTATATTAAAGTTACACTAGCGTCAACTGGCACCAAATTCCATTTTACAATAATAAAGTATTAAATAAGGTATTGTCTTAGTAACATACACCGGGCCCGATTAGTTCAGTCGGTTACGCGTCTGACTATCATTCAAGGGGTCGTGAGTTCGAATCCCCGTCCGGCAACAGTCTCCGTGATGATTGATATACGACATTGTGTCTCATTATCATTCGTTTCTCACCACTGATATGTATCCACGTGTAAATATTAAATTGGTCAATTTATCAATAAACACTTCACATGTGGTAATTCTTGATTAGTAGTTTTACTGTTTTACTGCAAAAGCAGGCATTTTGGCAAATACTGATAACAGGCTAGTAATGAAACATGAGTAAATACTAATACTCTAATACTTGTACATAATTATTTCTTTTATACCAACTGACATAATTTGCAACTGTTGTGTGCACAGGGTGTGTCTTTCAATAATTTACTGTGCTAAAATAGAAACAAAATTAAGGGTCTGAATGTATGCGGGGGTATTTCCGT